>JAWZYV010012469.1:600000-791962 GCA_038373885.1 Cheiracanthium punctorium
TGTTCCTTCGGTACCATTCACATCTCAAAGAATTTCATAAAAGAATTCGAATAGTCATAGACTATATGCATGCTTTGCAATGACTTTATTCACAGTATATGATAACTGAAACTATTAACATTCAAGGTGTGTACAGCTAATTTGCAAACAAGGGTGGATTAAGGGGGTGGTGGAGCCCGCCCCCTCCCCGAGACAAAAGATCCTATTTTACTTCCATAAAATGGACGTATATGTCAATCTTCCAACTAACCGCCCTTACCGACAAACTAACTGCCACCCCCAACAAACTTGCATTAATCCGCCACTGGTTGCGAACAGTCAATAATAGACTTGATGACATTAGAACAAACTCTCATTTGACAGCTCATCCAACTCGAAATCCCGATGCTGAATCTGAATGTTCTCAATATGATCAGATATATTTCTGAGATAATCAAGATGCTGTTAGTGAATGCATGAAATATTCCCATTGTATGAGCCAAGATCTTTGCTGACACCCTCCCTGACGTACTCTCTGCTGCAGAAGGAAAGAAAGCATCTTACGTTAAACTACTTTTTGCTCAACCCTGATGGCACCGATCATCGAATATTTAACATCTTCAAAACAAAGTATGTGCCATTATAACATTGAATGCGGACCAAAGCTTTCCTGATAATGAATGAGTGATCCAGCAACAATGTAAATCTTTGGTAATCATGAAGATTATTGATAAGTGTCTAGCAGTGGCGGCTCGTGGGATACAGCAAGTACTACCGGGCTGCACTTGAAATTATCAGCACATACTTTAAAATAATTTATTCTATAAATTTTCGTAAATTCAGATCAGAATTATGGAATTCCTATGGTAAATTTTTAAAAAATCTCAAAAAAAAAAAAAATATATATATATTGTAGAAACTGCAGGATCACTTACTCAGAAAAAAAGCCCTTTAATCTTCAAGCAATTCAACTACGAAAGTCGTTGGTACAGCCAAGGCCTCCGAGAGAGGAGAAAGAATCCCTATTCTTTCTCCCCTCTCGGAGGCCTCGGTACCGTCCTCATAGCTGATAAAGGAATTGGCAGCACTGTTGCCATGGTAACGACTACATGAGCAGTCTCTCCGGCATAGGATAGTATGGGGGTATGTAGCTAAGACTCAGCTGAAGAAAGGTTTTCTGACTACAGCTGCACTTGTGAATTCGACTAACTGATTGGCTCAGAGGAGAAGTGAGGGAGAGAATAAGACACAGAGAATATATGTTATAGCCCAGCATTTCTCAACCTGAGGGGAGCGTACCCCGCGCAGAACGTTTGCAGGGGGGGGGGCGAGGAAAACTAAAGAGCAAGTGGTGATGCATGTTTTTAAAAAATTATCTTATTTATTCTCATTTTTACTCAAAAATATATCCATTTTCGCTTAAAATGTTCATTATTAAAGATTTAAAAACTCAATGTATGCTGAAAACTGTGAGGGGGAGGGGGGCACCACTGTAAGTTAGCCTTTGTTGGGGGAGCACGACGTTAAAAGGTTGAGAACCGCTGTCCTAGACCATTCTAACGGAAACAATAGTTTTTTTTTTTTGTCTGAGAAGGTTGAAAGTTTTTAGCTTTATTTGTTACTGTGTCCATGTGTTATTGGAATCTATGATTTAACCATTTTGAAACATGAAGCCCCGTTATTATCCAGTTTGCGTCTTGCTTGAAACTCCATTTAACATATGGAAAAAAGATGATAAACGACAACCACTAAAAGAAAATAAAGCGACACCAAAATTGTCCATTCATAAGAAAAAAGCAGGTTCGTCTCAGCATGGTCGTAGCTTCCATTCATCGTGGTATGCAATTGTTCTCGTGGCTATGTGGCAGTTTTTATTTTAAAAAAAATGTTTTGTTGGCCGTGTTTACTCGTTGAGATAAAAAAGAGCGTTTGGAATGGTACTGGATATGATAGATTAACCACGATCACACGAGCATGTAAAACACATGAAAGCCCAATGGAGCATTTAAAAAATTCTTTAAAATTTAAGGAATTAATAAGAAGCGGGAGCTAAATTGCTGACGAATTAAAGGAAAACTCTCGACTTTATATTGCTGAATTTATCAAGAAGGTAAGCCTGAATAGACGCTTTATGCAACTACACATCAAAGCAGTATTCTTTTTAAGTAAGCAAGAACTGGCATTTAGAGGACATGGTGAGCGAGAAAATTCTTTAAACATGGGGAATTTTAAAGAGCTTTAAAAATTAATGATATCTGAATTAAAACAACACCTTTTTATGAGGACATCACTGACTGATTCGCAAGTTTAAAAGAAAGGAGGATTGATTTGACTTATAAAAATTAAGTAAGTTTTTTTTTTTTTTTTTTTTTTTTCTTCTCAAGTTATCATTACCAAAGAAAATTCTCAGGAAACTTCGAATCACACGGATTAATGCAATTTTGTGGATAAGAGTGGCTGGTTGAAATTTATGTCCATTTTATGGAAGTAAAATAGAATAGGATCTCTTACATTTTTTATGTAATTTCTTTTTTTTTTTTTTTTTAAATCCTGGGTGAGGGCTTAATCCGCCAGCTTTCGAATTCAGTAACAAAGATTTTCCATTCCTGTCCGGGGGGAAGAGGGGGGGGGGGTCATATGTTTCCGGCTGCACTAACATTTTTGACCATTTATGTACCTATTATTTTAAACTTGAGGAGTCTTTAGATTCTGAGCATGGCTCGGTAACCTGTTACTGTGTGTTATTCTACAAAGTTCTTACTTTTAACTCTGTTGTATGTATTATAAATGGCTATGCTACACATCTATTTCTATTTTAGATAAGAAAAAGTGCATGTTATAATTTTTTTATTAACTAGGGGAAACCGGGTATAGTTGATACAATTTTTACATATTGATTTTTCTAATTTTTATTTTAAGTGCTCCAAGTAAAATAAAAATTTCAATAGTGTTCTCTCTATTTATTATGTAATAATGCCAATTTTTTAACTAAAGAAATTCTTTAAAAAATGTTTTCCATCTATATCAACTGAGCTGAGCATTGAGTAAGTTGATACATGATTGGGTCTAATTGATAGGCACTTGAGTACGAAGTTATGGTGAAAGAACAAAAAATATGAAGTCATAAATTGAAAATTACTTCAGAAATACATTAGAAATCAGAATATTAAATATAAGATTAATCTAAACTATTTGAAATAATACTTAGAAGGTATTTAAACACTGTACTATTCTTAGATAACACAGCTAATATATTAGCAACTTACTAATAGTATAAAAATCAAAAATTAGCTAGTTTTGTTACGATGTTTGCCTTAAAGCAGTTTTAAATAAAGAAAAGTTTGAATCAAGTATAGATTGGGCTATCCTCATTAGAATGTATGTGAACCCATTTTTTACATGAAATACATTGAATCCAGTCTTGTCCCAGTTTAGATATTGAATAAATTTTCAGACACACTACACAAAATTCATCTTTATCAGTCTCTGAATATGACTAACTTTGGTTTACTTTCTTAGACAGGGTGTCTACAAAATTTCTGAAAGTCAATTTCCTGACTTTTGGGAGGTCCCGGGAAAGAAATTCCTGACCAATGCATTTTACTTTGGGAAATTGCAGAACGCCCTTGTCTTTATATATGCATATTTTGTACAACTTCTTGAAATCAATTTTAATTGAAGTATACAGGATTAAGCTTTCATCAATCGAGAAACAGAAGTCGCACTTTCTGATAGATTTAACCAATTGTTCTCAGAAACAAGGACGTATTTAGGGGGAGGTCCAGGGGGTCCGGAACCAACCACCCCCCAAAATTTTCATTTTTGTAACTAGAATGATATAGTCGTTTTGTGAAAAATTCAGCCTTTTTACCGTTTGGACCCCCCCCCCCCCCCAATTGTTTTCCTGGATGCGTGCCTCCATTTTCCCCTCCTTATACAAACACATCACTTGATGCTTTCCCGGTCCGAAAAATGCATTGCAGTTGCTTTCGGTTTCCAGTCTGACAATTAGAGAGAAAGGGTTTAAAAAAAAAAAAAAAAAGACATGAAAAAAAAATTGATTCTTTTGCTGAATTTTCCAGACCTGTTATTCAATTTCCCGTTTTTTTCCACACTTTCCGGAGCGGTAGACACCCTGTTAGAGATTAACTCAACCCCCCTCTCCACTCATCTTGGCATGAATCATTTCAATTTTACCTTCCCCTTTAAAACTTTCCAACAAGGTTGAAAAGTGTTTATGATTTCGGTTTCTCTGTTAGTCAGACCGTGCTCTAGCTCCCATAAATATCCATCGATTACTACGAAATTTATACAGGGTGTCCAGTGCTAACGGTGCGCAATGGCTATTTTCTAAACTGTTAGTCGGAGACGCATAGTTCCAATGGCAAAATTGCATAATCTATTATATCAGAAACAATCAAAATCAATAAATCAATTCCTATAAAAATTACAAAATTCAAATTTTTATATGGTCCCCCGGCCTTATGAGTTATGTTCAGAAAAATTTTCCCTGTACAATTTCACACACACACACACACACACACACAAAAAAAAAAATTCTTCTTTCTATGACCAAAATTCAGATTTACAGTTGCTTAAAGTTAGAGCACTTTTCGAGATGCGAAATAGGGGTTTTATATAAAACGAATTTGAGAAAAATTAATGTACATGGTTTTGAGCCTTATAGTATTTATTAACAATTTCATCAACTATTTTACAATTGCAGATTGCAATAAAGATTAACGTTTAACTATGTGTATCAGATAAATTAACATAAAAATATAGCTTGTACTGAAAATAGAATTTTTTAAATGAGCTGGTGTTAAATAACTTAAAATACAAAAACAGGAGAATAAAACACTTCATTACACTTAAAATTAGAAAATGAAACATTTTAAAGTACGAATATATGCACTTTAGAAACTTAATATTAGAAAACCTGTTTGCATAACATTTGCTCTAAGTATCGCTTCCTTCGGCTGCAATGCAAACATGCACATTGCGTAGAAAACGCTTCCTGTACTTTGCGTAGCATACTAGGTGTTACTGTTACACATCTGCATGCTACATATACCAGGTGACTCAAAATAGATGTTAAGACGATTATTTTTTAAACCGTAAGTGATCGAAACATACTTCCAATTAGGAAAGTTCGTCAAATTAAGAATAGCCTTCAGATCTGGCATTCTTTTTATTGGGGGTTGTATACATATTAAAATACGAAATTTCATTTTTATACAGTCCCTCATTTCCTACCCTTTATATTTAGAAGAATGTCACTTTTTGCCCAAGAAAATTAATAAAACAAATCCCGAGTCTTTACATGGAACCGTTTCCGTGATACATTTATTTGAAAAATTTGGCATTTGTTGCCAAGCAATAAGAGGATGCATATGTGATAAAAATGACTTTTCAAATGAAGTTAATTTTTGTTGTAAATCATTCGATAGACATAGTTGCCTTCTAAAATCCTAATTTAGCCACAATTTTCCTATAATGCATGTTTGACAGTTTATAGTGAAAGTTACCACACCATAGTAACCCACATCATTATTTTGTCATTCCCTTTTGCCCTTAAAAATTCCTTTTCTAGAAACATGACTAATTTCATAAGCTGTACCGATCCATTCAGGTAAAACTGTACCTGTAAATTTCACACGTTTAATTCCCTTTCTCAACAATGGGATCATTATTTAACTTTTATCAACTCATAGTTGGTCCCCGAAAGTTAAGATTTTTTTTGCTTGAAAACCAAGGCCAACCCAGCAGGTAAAGTGGAATAAGTCATAAATTTTTTTTGCTAACTATTTCATTTAGAGACACAGGGTTTGTTTTATTGATATTCTTAGGCATAGAGCAACATTCTTCTTAATATAAAGGGAAGGAAAGGAGGGACCATGTAAAAATTAAATTTTGTATTTTAATACGTACACAGCCACCAGTAAAAAAAAATGAGAGATCTGAAAGCTACTCTTAATCTGGCGAACTTTTCTAATTGGAAGTATGTTTTGATCACTTATGATTTAAAAAATAATTGCCTTAAGATCGATTTTGAATCACCCGGTATATACGATTTAGTAAGTTTGATCATGGATAGACTTTTATTGGACCTGACTACAAGGGCGGCTCCAGCGAGGGGGCCATAGCCCCCTCCGAGCTTTTTGTTTTTGAACTTTAGATTCCTATACTTTACGATTCCTCACGTTCAATTGGCATTTTAAACAATTTATAGGCTATCTAAAATGTTCAATGGCCCCCTCTGAAAATTCAGCCTGGAGCCGCCCTTGCCTGACTATAACCCTTTGTTTAAAGGTTAGTATTCTAAAATTAATTTTGCATCTTTCTCCGCATTATGCCAGAAAATGAAATTCAAAATTTCAATATTTATATGGTCCCTCAATGGTTTACCATTACTGGACATTTTTAAAGATGGAAAAGTAACTCGAGTCCAAATGTTTGCTGCTTCATAACTCTGCGAGTTTTGGTTGTAGAAGGACGATTTTTTTTTACTGTGCATGAAATTGTAGAAAGAAAATTTTTCTAAATAAAATTGATAGTACCTGGGGACGGTATAAAAATTTAAGTTTCGCAATTTTTATAGGAATTGACCGTTTCTGATATAGTAGATTATACAATTTAGAGCATTTTTGCAATTGGAACTATGTGTCTCTGACTAATGGTTTAGGAAATAGCCATTGGGCACCGTTAGCACTGGACATCATGCATATTTTATTTGTATGTGCTGGTACCCTCAGTGGCGGCTCCTCCATTTGAGCAGGTGAACCCCCAAAGGAAAAACTAAAGAATAAGCACATTAACAAATTAAAAACAAATATTAAGCACACTTCTGATTTATGTGAATTTAAAAATTAATTTTACTCTCTCCCCCCAGTATTATTAAATAGGCTTATTATAGCTAACGCACTGTTAGGGTAGGTTACTACAGCAGTATTGAATTAATCGCACGTGCGAACAGGAAAATTTTCCTGGGAACCGCTCTCTGGTATGAGAAGCCGAGACAGCTGGGAAAGTGTACAGCACTGATGAAATCATTCCGTTCGCACAATTTCATCGTGCACACAGCTCCAATTTTTGTGGTATAGCTTCCGGATTTTCAAGTGGTTTGTTACATTCGGTTAGTTAATTTTCTTTAGTTCTATCATTTCTCTCTACATTATTTTTTTACAAACTAGTATAAAGTAAATTAGATGCGAGTGAAAGATGTGTTTCGGAGCTAAAGCAATGGCATTTTTCAATAGTATCCTTTGGAAAAAAAATGGAAATAAAATGAATCAAGGCAGTACCTTTGCTAAAAACTTATCTTGGTAACGAAATGTAAGACCAAAGATGCAAGGCTGTACCAAGGGGGGACCCCCCTCGATATTAAAAATTTTGTTAACAAAACAATAATGAAGCCTTTTTGTGAAAAATTTAGCCTTTTTCAACTCTTGGTCCCCCCCTGAAATTTTTTCCTGGGTAGGGCCCTGCAAAAATGACTTGTTTTCTTTCATTCGCATGCAGTTTTCCCGTTAACTGCTGGAAACACAAATCTATTTGTAAGGTGCATCGTATCTTCCTATTTAATTTTCGAAAATTGTTTTGTGAACCTCCTCTTAACCCACGAGCTGCCACTGGGTACCCTAATGAAAATGGTAGTTTTTCAATGCATTATGCTTTATGGGCAGTCATTCTAATAAGTGTATTTTAGAGATATTTTGTTCTTTGAACTGAAACAAAACTGATGTGTTAAGAATTGCAAAATCAATTGCATTCAATGGCAGTTTAGAGACAGGATCTATTTTAAGCACAGTATTATCCTATTATGCAATAGTCAACTCGTAATTCTGCAACCCTTCCCAATTCAATGACCCTCTGATGAAATATAATGAAAAATTTGGAGTCTCCTGCTTAAATCACGAGTTGGCAACTTACTGGGTATTCTGGTGGTAAAACTGCTCATTAAATTGGAAGTATAAATTTGATAATAGATTTGCTACTCCTTTATGAACATAGATTTCTTGAATGCTATTGCAGGGTGTCTACCAAATTTCTTAAAGTCAATTTCCGGACTTTTGGGAGGTCCCGGTAAAGAAATTCCTGACCAGTGCATTTCACTTTGAGAAATTGCACAATGCCCCTTCCCTTGTCTTTATATTTGCATATTTTGTACAACTTCTTGAAATCAATTTTAACTGAAGTATACAGGATTAAGCTTTCATCAATTGAGAAACAGTAGTCGCACTTTCTGATAGAATTAACTAACTATTCTTTGAAATACGGTCCTAAGCCACAAGTTACCAAGTAAGCTATTTGTCTTTTACACTCCCGTCACGATTGATGAGCCCCCATTTTTCCCTCTTATACAAACACATTGCTAGATGCTTTCGCGGTCCGAAAAATGTGTTACAGTTGCTTTTGGTTTCCAGTCTGACAATTAGAGAGAAAGCGTAAAAAAAGAAAAGGACAAAAAAAAAAAAAAAAAAAAAAAAAAATTTCTTTTGGTTAATCTCCCGGTTTTTTCCAGAGCGGTAGACCCTGTATTGTTAATTTCTTTCATTTTGATAACATCTATTGAAGAGTAAAGGTTAATTGTGAAAGCTTACCATTATAACACTGTTATGCTGCAGTCATCGAGTTTTTAATAAGGGTAGTCTTCTGGGGACATTGGTGGTAATGATGAAAAACAGGAAACAGTAATCTTGTGATACAAAGGTGCTTTCTGCCTGGAACACCCTTTTAAGTTTTATGGTATATGTGTTGTAGTACTTATAGTCTAATGCTTTCATTATTTGACTTATTTTTAAGCTCTGTGGGGGCGTCGTCTCCTATGAACTAGGAAATCTTTGAAGCCTCTTTACAAAACTGTCTAGGTTTTAAGGCCAATGAGAATTTTATAGTTATATTTGTTGATAAACCCAGGCCAGAGGTCTGGACTTATCACTTTACACATTTCCCTTTTAAACTAACACTTTCTGCTGGTATTAAAACTTACACAGCCTAGTATTAATGTTAATTAAATTAATACTATTATTAAAGATAATGTAAAATATGTAACTGTGAATAAAATTATGAGGAAAGTGAATGCCTGAAAGCTTTGATAGGTTTTAAAATCTTAATTATTTTTTTTTCAGTACACGTTCTATGAATAAACCCAAATTGAAAGTTTTACCCCGGCCCACTTTTTACTTTAAAACAATTTATTTTTGATAACACGTAATTCAGATGTGCACTATCAGATAATTTTTTAAACTGGTTAATTACTTGTTTGAATTATGTAGGTATAGCACCTGTAACAGAATATTCTCCCTAATCTCTAACACTAATAAAGACAACTAAATGACCAAGTCAATTTTATTTTTTGTTCAAATACATAATAACACATTAAAAATGATGTACTTAAATAAACAATAATTAAAAATTTACAATTACAGAAAATTGCAGGGACTCCTGTTACAAATATTTCAGTTATATTGTTTTTGCAACTTGAAAAAAAGACCACACACAAAAAATAAAAATATTTAGAATAAAAATGTGAAAAAATGAAAACACTTTAAAATGCACTTGCAGGTGTTTTATGTGCCAATAAAATTTATAAATATTAATCATCCAAGGGGAAATGTTAATAGAATTTAATTAACAAGAACTACAAAGTGGATGCATCAACAAGAATTTGCCCTTGTCTAACAGATAAAATCCCACCAATTCCCTGCCGAAAATGGAAAACTAGAAAATGCTATACAGATAATTGGAGGTAGTCTCTAATAACAGAATTTAAAAATCACAAATATCTTTGTTTAGCACACCTGCATTCAAACTAGAAATTTCCTGCAATCTACACTTCAAAAGTGGAAATTATTTACAGATGCAGCCACTTTGCAAAAAAGCTCAGTGGATAGATTACAAGAAAAAAGAAAAAGTGTAACCCTGAACTTGTTTGTTTTTACCAGTACAGATTATGAGGCAAAATTACATAAGTACATCAGTGTGAAATGAAAAATGCGGCAATGAGATGACAGGTTCTTAGTAAAGAAAGGCAAAGAAATCATATAGAAATTTGAATGTTCTGCAGAAAAACTTCCAAAATTTAATATTAAAAAAATTGCCACATATCTTTGCCCTTCTGAGCTAAGACGAGTTTATGATACACAAGTAACACACCTATTCCATAAACCCCTACAATGAAATGCTATGAACAAGTTTACTAAGGATAGCAGGAAAGTATCATGAATCCCTGCCCTACAAAAAGGTGATGATTTAAGAATGTCTATCACTCGTCATCATCCTCCTCTTCTTCTTCCTCCTCCTCTTCCTCTGGTTCTGCTTCCTCTTCTGGCTCTTCTTCCTCCTCTTCACCTGACTCATCATCTGAATCCTTCTTCTTGGATTTTGATGGTGATCCCTTTACCTTTTTGCTGCCACCCTTGTATGCTTTCATATCCTGTAGAGAGATGTTTTTAGAGTTTAAGAAGTTTCTGCAGTGCAAATGGGCTACACAAATTAAGAAAAGCTTTTACACTTGTAGCAATTACTTGACACTCTGAGTGAACATTAATTATGCAACTGAGTGAACATTAATTATGCAACTGAAACAATTAAAATCAATTAACTAATTATGGCACAAGATCAGAGAATGTCTAATATTTTTAAAATTCTATAAATAATACTACACAAAAGAAACATCCCTATTCTTGTACGTAAGATTATTAAAGTTTTAAAATCATTACATCTTTACACTGAGGTCTGCTAGATATTAAAATTTAAAAGTACTTGCATAGAGAACTGAGGCAGGAAAGGCAGAGCAAAACAACTTTTGCTAAAGAGTAACTTTGAGAAATGCAGAACAGTTGGCAGCTTGATATTTATGACATTAATTAAATTAATACTGTTGTTAAAGAAAAAAGGAAAGTGTAATGATTGAGAACAAAATTATGGAGGAAAAATGTGAATGCTGGAAAGCAATGCTAATCATAAAATCCAAAATCTCAAAATACCACAAAGAGTTTAGGTGCGAAGGATTTTATTTAACAAATTACACTTAAAAAAAACCACATATGACCAACTCCAGTTATTTTTTCTTTTTAACCACTTTCTACTAAATTTTTCTTTCTTCTAGATATTTCCAGAAACCACAAGTTCTCTGATAATCCTAGGTCAGTCGCTACCGTGTGTGGAAAGTTCTTGACTCAAATAAAGAAAACAATGACCCATCAATCTACCTTTTCACCCATGTAGAAAGCAGAACATTTCAACTCAAAAAATTATACACTTAGAAATCGAACAAGCAAAGTGCTTGGAAAACTCAACCCTTTAAACCTTACAATTACTGGACATACCTAAAATATTAGTGAAAAACCGAAAGATAAAATTTCTGAAACATTTTTTCCTATGAGCTTTTCATTTCTCCCCCCCCCCCCAAACAGACACTGAAAGAAAAATACTATCTTTAAATCTGTCCTGTCTCTAACATCCTTTATGCTCAAACTACAGGTGCACTCACAGAGGGGGTAAAGCCCCCCTAAACTGGAGAATTAGATGGGAAAAGTTTTAAAAATGGAAAATTCTCACTAAATTAAAATATTTTTTAAAATTGTCTTAAAATAATTTGCAATTTTTTGCAGGGGGATTAATTTAAACTGGGGGAATGTTGGTTTTTAAATAAAATTAAGTTAAACTTGAGTACAACATCAATGAAAAGATTGGATAATTATTTATGACAATAAAAAAGTTGCACTATCATGGGTTTGGCGTTCTATGTGAAAGTGGTAATGAATATTTTGATGTTATAACAGACTTCAGCAGTATTTATAACCCTAGCCCCCACCCCTAAACCAAAATTCTGGGTGCGCCACTGGTTCAAAATTAAGAGACCATGGGGATTATCTTTAAAAATTATATAGATTTTATGAAAAGAATAAATTTCTCACTGTAGGAACTGTTTTTGGCCATGTTTGACTATTTAAAAAAAAAGGAACAGCTCCTAACTAATGATAATTTTCCTGGGAGTAGCACTGCATGGCAGGAGTGCAGAAAATGTTTAGGGTCCAATATTTCCCCAGAACACAATTTTTTTTTGTCGAAAATTTCCCCAAAACTGAAGTATATTTTCATTCTAGTTTAAGCGATTACTATCTATCACTAGCTTCTTTTGGTAACAACTGCATCTACATTTGTCTTTTTTTTAAAACACAGGAAACAAAAATTTCCCCAGCACTTCAGAATTTCCCCCAGAACCTCATTGAAGCATTCGGACATATTCTGCACCCCTGCTGCATGGTATCTATCGAGGAATAAAACTATGAAGGTGAGTCTTATTCTTATTTCCTTGTATTGAAAGTTTCATGTCAAAATGATCGCTTTTTTTTTTTTCATTGAGAAATGAAATTTTAAATTCTATTTTTAGCAACTTCTTCAAATTGTAGAAAAAAGTATGAATTAGCAAAAAAATTTAGGTTCTTTCTTTCTGATTATAAAGATTTTTAAATCATTTAAAAACTAAAAAATCTGGAGGGACTCCACTCGACTTTCCGAACACTTACGATGAACATCATTACCAAGTATTTAAATAAATTTTAATCGATCAATAATTCATACATATATACCAAATTGAAGCTCGATCGAATGCACCATTTAAACACTAGCGCACTTTCAAGAATTTCCCCCCATAGGCCATAATGTAAAAGAAATCTTTGTCGTAGCCCTGTAAAAAAAACTAAGTCCTATGCACACCAAAATCAATACCGGTCTTGTGACGGTTTATATAAAAGTCAAAATTGACAGTCGCCACTCGCCGACTGTATTTTTGAAAGTGGAGACTGCAAATTTATGTACCAGTCGCCAGTTTATTTCCCCACTCTTTCCTTTTTTTCACAAAGTTTTTATGAATTGAAAGTAAAACAGAAACAGGATGTTAAAACAGATGTTGGTGACAGGAGTCAACTAAACTCCAAGATGGATGTCAACATGGCGAGGAGGGGGATCACTAATAAAGGGTATTAGTACCACTTGACCAATTAGCAAAAGTAATCATCTGTTCTGGAAATTTGCAAACGCGGATTACAACAATGCGTAAGATTGCGGTTTGAAGCAGACACCCGCACTTGTTTGTTTTTGCAAGGGCTCTCTTTCTGAGAACGAAAATCCGAAGAATGCAGCTGCGGGGGATTTAAAAATAGGGATACTTTGTTCTCGCAAAAACACAATTTTATGTATAATATAGAAAATATTCAGAGCTGGTTTGGTGCAATCTCAATGATTAAAGTTTATTCCCTAAGCGTTCATTTTTTATAGTCCGACACAAATTCAGATCAATGGACGTCATGAAGTCGCGCACAAAAAGGTGCTTTTCATTTCTAAATGAATCCGTAATTCTTTAATACTTAGTAAATATCTTTAATAACTATAGATAATTTGAAGTAGAAAGGCCAGATAATGATTATACTAAGCAATCATTAAAAACAAAAACTTGCAAGTGCACAAAACAGCCAGTTATAAACTACAGAAGCTGCCATTATTTATACAGTTTTCACCAAAAAGCTGAAGTCTAGAATTATGATTGTGAAATAATTATCAAATATAACAACTACATTATAGGATCGACGGTGAAGTTATTTTGAATCCTTTCTTACCCCCAACTGGAAGTGTTATGTTCTAGAGATTGCAGTTTTTTTGCTACATTAGGTGAAAATAAACATCCCAGAGGTGCCTCTTTTTGAGTTACGCGAACGAAAGAAAACGGATGAAATGAAAAAGCAATGACTGTCACTGTCTGATTCTGATAAGCATTTCAATTAGGAAAAAAGTAACTTATTTTTAAAAGGAAATTTTATCGGGTTTCATTTACGATAAATGTCTGATTGCATTGCTTGGAATTTTGTGAATGAGCAATTATACATAGTGTTTAGTTAAGGGTCAATTCAATCGATCGCATTTTTGTTATAGTATTGTTTTAATAGAAAGTGTTTCATAAAGGGGCCTGTAAAACGATCGATAATCTTGACTGCAATGATCCCTGTAACGGAAGGGGCAGGGGGAATGGCGAGTTTTTGATTGAAAACATGGACATACCAG
This sequence comes from Cheiracanthium punctorium, assembly GCA_038373885.1. Classification (NCBI taxonomy): domain Eukaryota; kingdom Metazoa; phylum Arthropoda; class Arachnida; order Araneae; family Cheiracanthiidae; genus Cheiracanthium; species Cheiracanthium punctorium. The sequence continues at coordinate 614,047 of JAWZYV010012469.1, forward strand.
GGCACAGAGGGTAAAAGGGCTGCCAATTGCTGAAAGGTTGTAGGGCATCGTGCTTTTTAAAGAGTGGTAGTAGGGGGCACTACAAAGAAATGCTTTTGACAAACGCAAGGTCGTAGGAAAAAAAAAAAAGAAAAGATGAAAGGCTGAAATTTTGTACATCTCCTATTTAATGTAAGAGGGTAATTTTACTAACTGGGAATATTTTTGTATGGGGGTCTGCATCAAAATCAAACATTTTTAATTAGATTTAATGTACTGAAAATGTTAATCAACACTTAAAATTCTGTCTCTTATATAACTTTGTGATATATTGTACATGTCTATGATCAGTATTTAAGGAATGAAACACTAGGTCAGTGTGTTTGGGGACCTCTGTATATACTGGTAGGTAATAATATATATATATATTTAATTAGTAGAAGATTTAGATGTATATTTTAAGAAATCTCTCCTTATTACTCATATTAACTGCACATGTTTATTAAACTATATTGTATGTAAGTTGTGCAATATTCAAAAACATGCAAGTGGCCACATAAAATTTCAAGCTCAGTGGCCACTGGCCACCTGCAAATTTTCTGAATTTTGACCTCTAGGTTTATAACACATGTACCCAATTTGAGATCAATCTAATGCCCCATTTAGGAGCTATCGTGTTCACTCACATACATCTCGTAAAAATAGCATAAATGAATTCAGAAGACCCCAAAGCATGTAAATACACCAAAATCTCGAAGTCTTAATTTTTTCATGATTACAATACTTTCCTCACATGGTACATGTTTGGAAAGTAAAAAGTAATGAGGTTTTCTGTGAATCTATTTTCATCAAAAACCACTCGTGCTGCAACCTAAAAATATCAAGGATCCAAATATTTTTAAACCCTTGTTTTGAACTCCTAATATAGTAGTTAATCAACTGGCAAAAAATAAAATGTACGATTATTTGCTTTTTGCCTATGTTTCTTGTGCCCTCCTGCAAACGCTCTGTGGCCCCCCAACCATGGCTCGATTATGACCAACAGGGGCTCAGGCATTGATGAATTCAGGGGCCCCCATCTATGAAATTTGTTTTCTTTTTCATAAAATTTCGACATAAAGAAGAATATTTCAGAACAATATTCGAAAGTTGGGCTCCTTTCGAACTGGGGGCCCTGGGCAAAGTCCCGATTTGCCCATGCGATAAGGCTCTGCCCCTAACAGTTGGAAATTGCTGCTTTAGAGAACTTACTCACAGAAAGTATATCTCATATTATTCTACTGATAAGATTTTAGTAGTTCCTAGAGAGTTATAAAGTGTTAAAATAAACCCCCGTACTTTAAGAATAGAAGTAAACATACCTTCATGTATCTGGCTTTATCCTTAGCTGCGAGAGCTTCATACTTTTGACGTACTTCAGCAGGTGCATCGTTCCATCTCTTACCTAGTTCTTTTGCAACATCACCAACTGTTGAGTCTGGCATGGATTCTTTTACTCTGGGGCGCTCATCATTTGAAAACCAGAAGAAAGCAGAGCTAGAGAATAACGGTAAAAACAAAACTCAATAAAAAATGCTTAGAAAAAGGAAGTATGGCTAACATTTTGCCCGATACAAGGCTGCCACAGGTGACTATTTTGCGAATTCTGGGGACTTTTTTTACTGTCTAGACTAATATTTTTCAAAATGTGCTGAAAAAATATAAATGTAAATTTCCGTGAAAAAAACTTTTGCTTTCGAAAGCACTGCTCCGTGGCAGAAAGAGAACGATCCTCTGCAGAGTCTTCTGTGGTTGAAAAAACGTGCAGAAGACCACTTTCTTGTCTTCCGTGGATGTGTAATTATTTAAATCGAACTTTTTGTAATGTTAACAAATAGAGAAACAAAGAAATTAAGCAATAATTTTTTAACTTCATGTATATTAATGAAGTTGATCAGAGGAAACTATGAGCTTGCGTTCGCAATATTGGATTCTTTCTGCAAATGTGTGTTTTAGCGGTAGCTCGGCTCGTATGGCAAGGCGGTGTGGGAAGATGCGATGATAATACTTGATATCAATATTGATAAACGTGCGAGATCCTTTTAAATAAGGCAGTGTAAAAGCTATTTGGATTAGTTAATATTCATTAATTAAATATAATTATTTACCGCGGGAGAGTACAGGTTTACGGTCTGGACGGATTTTATTTGCCGTGGCGTGTTGCAATAACAGCTGGCTAAGTGCAGCAGTTCGTGACTGAAAACAATACATGGATTGACTGCAATTTATTTATTTGTGTGTGTGCGTGGGGGAGGTGACATTAGCAAAACGTCTGGATTTTGGGAAAATTTAAATTTCGGACTTCCGGCCTAAATTACGATAATTCAAATAAAAATATTGTTTGAATAAAATTGTTATATTTGATGGTTTAAACTTAATAAATTTTATCTTTTTTAAATAAAACTTCTTTATGAGATAATGTAAATAAAAAAAACTTAAATTGAATTAGTTATTTGAAAATTAAATAAAAAAACTTTATTTAAATATAAAAATTTTAATAATTAAGATACAGTTTGTATTAAAATGTTTTAAGTAATTTAAATAAAAATAATTTTTAGTATGATAAAATAGCTATGTAAAATAAATCCTTGGTGAGATTGAAAGCTTTCATAGACCCTCTCCCAACTTGAGTTCAACCGGTGACATTTTGAAGCTAGTACACGTATACTGCATAAGTTTATCTACCATAGGCATTGTAGTTATATAGCAACAATTTGTAAAATACTTCTAAACTAAAACTAAAGACCATGGTCTTGTAAAATGTATCATAATATTTTATTCTGGATGCATAGGTGGAAAACTATGAAAATTGATTTTTTACTTAATATTTATTACTATCTTAATTTTAATAGTCCTGATCTTTATTATTACTGTACATAATCATTAAGCCTACCTGTTTATAGTTTATGCATATAAGCAAAACAAAGGTTTTCGAAACTGCACCTGAACGAGACAGTTTGGCAACCGGAGAAAAAAAGTTAGGTGCCATTGACGCGTAGATTTTTGCTCCCAATTTCTCACCCTGATCCTGAGTCATGCTCATGTCGTAAACAATTACTATTACATTTTCCAAGTGTCGATCCAGGAATTTTTTAAAGGGTCCCATTTTTCAGGCATGAAAGCACAAAACAGCTAAAAAGGCTAACTTTGCTGTGGATCGTATAGAACAAATAAATTATGCATTTAACACTTTAATAGTGAATACATGCGAAAGAATAACAAGTAAACTAATATTCATTGTATCACTGTATTCGGCATGACTAAATTCATTTGCACAGATCTCAAAACCAGCCTTTGAAAAAAGACTGAATTCAGTCAAAAGACTGGAAGCTTTTTTGCCTGCATTTTTGGGGAAAACTTTATTTTTGTGAATTTTCATACCAATTCTTGTAAGTCACTTTTTTCTTAAAATAACTTTTAAAACAAATTAAAATATGTTGTAAAATGTCTTTGTGAAGGGGCTGTTTAAATTGATTAAACTTTGGTGAAGATGCTGGAGAAGTGACCCAAAATTTGTATCAGGCCCTGATTATACTGTACACATTAAATTGAAATTGTACCTAAATAAAATATTAAAATTTGATGGTACTTACATATTATCCCGGCGGTCTGCCAAGACGAGCAATTTTTTTGCCAAGAGAAATGCTGGGCATATGAAGTTATCAATGATTTTGAATACGATTGGCTACAATTTGGCAACTCATTTGACAGAAAAATAGTTTGGCGGGACTGATCGCCGGGATAATACATAAGTACAAATTTGATTTGTATGCCTACATAAGTAGCAACAATTAGTTCACTTTTTTCAACATTGTCATTTCATGCTATGTTAGAATGCCTTGAAATAGTATATTCGTTCAAAATCATCGTATCTTTAGCTCAATATCTAATCAGCGGGTTAAAATTTCTTTTCAATATATTTTATTCCTTTTTAAAATATTTAAGCTGCTCAACTGAAAAATTACGGTTTTTGAGATATGATGTTGTTAAGAGCGAGTAAATTGTTATTTACTTAGCTTACATTATTTTCCAGAAAGAATATTAATTGCTATTTGAACACAGTTACTAAACAATTATTTCTTTTAATTCACGCTGTTAGGAGCATGTTGATACAACAACATCTCGTTTTCCACAACACCCATATTGTACAAATCCTAAAAAATTAATATATATATATTTTTTTGTATATTAAGGTAAGCTGCAAATGCACAGATACTAAAATAATTAACATAAATAGAGATCACTGTCATATGATGCTAGTAATTTTCAGGACTTAAATCTGATTTACATAAAACTTGTTTGGCTGGAATTACATATCTTCAAATTTGGGCATTTTAAAGTAAATACAGATACACCAGCATTTGTCATTCTTCCCAACAATCAAGATCTCAAAAGTAATGTACACTTTCTGAAAAAATGAACTCCCCCCCCCCCCCCAAAAAAAAAAAAGATTTGAAGAGAGGGGTGGGGAGGGTAAAAACTTACGTTTTGATTTACTTAGTTCAGAACCTATTAAAAATGGTAAAATATATACATACAGAGATCTCTTTGGTGCATTGGGATCTTTTGTTCTCTTCCTCTTGGCACCTTTTCCCTTCTTGCCTCCTTTATCAGTGGGTTTGTAATTTGCCATTTCAGATTCATAGCGTTTTTTGTCTTTCTCAGCCATTTGCTGAAATCGGGTCTTTTCTTTTTCTGACATAGTCTTTAAAAAAAAAAAAAAAAAAAAAAAAGGGGGAGAAAGAGAGAAGGGAAGATTAGTTTTAATCCTTATAGCTAAACAAATTTAGAATTTAATTTTTTAAGTATATATACCTTCCATCTGTCTGCACATCTACGTGAAAACTCAGCAAAGACAACAGACTCATCCGGATGTTTCTTCTTATGTTCCTCTCTGCAAGTCTGTACAAAGAATGCATAGGCAGACATACGCCCACGAGGCTTGTTATCACCTTTACCCATTATTGATTGTCTAGGAACGAAAAAAGTTTGCATGTCAAATCAACATCAAACAGAATGATTAATAATTCAGCTAATAAATTATTAAACCATTTACTGTAACTACAAATAATGACAATTGAAAAGAAAAATGTAAACTGAATATAATTTTTTTTAAGTAGATATTTGATAAATTTCAATTGAATATTACAACCTCAAATCTGAAGTGATAATACATTTACTAACTACTGCTATCTATGAAAGCAAAGTTTGCATAACAAATCAAAAATGGTTATAATTCAGCAAATAGCTGATTAAACCATTTACTATAGCTACACATAACTCTAGAAAAGAAATTTTATAATAGTAAATATTTCATAAATTTCAAGTGAATATTGCCTAAAACCTGAAGTAATGTTAATAAGACCAAAATAAAGGTTATCTTACAGTAAATTAAACACAATTTTAAAATAAAATTATATGATAAAACAGATTTAAACTTGCAAGAAATTTAAATTAAAAAAGTAAGATATTTTAAAAAATGCTCCTTTTAAGTCAATACCAAGAACACTTGCATACCCAATAAATGAGCCAAATTCTCTTTAATAAATCTTATACGCGTACGAAATTACTCAAAAAAATAAGTAATAGGTGCCTATAAATTAAACAAAATTTATTTCGGAATGTGACAATCTAAAATAAAATATATAATGAAGCGCGCGAAAATAGACTAAGTTCATCCATACTAGATACTACGATGCATAAAGAAAATGGTTATTAAACTCCTGAGACCATGTTTCCATAAATGAAAACCCCGTTGAATTCTGCCTTTGAGAACATAAAATGGCTTCCTTTCTCTTAACAAGGTCGATCATTAAGTTTACAAATTAAAGACAAAGTATTTCCGAAGTACTATACAAACTCCCCATAACATCAGTATGCCCTATCCATGCCATAGAGTTAACATTGCTATTGAGGTATAACGTTAGCGAACAGCCAACACAGCATTTACTATGAAGGTATATAACTAAGCAGTATAGAATCGCCGAAATGTACCATTTTCAAACTCATTTCTGTTTTAAAATAACAAAATATTTCTAAAAACATTGATTTCAAAAGTTTTACCTTAAAGCCTTAGCTGCTATTTTCCAACCTACAAAAAATTTTTAAACAAATTATACACTCAAGAAACTTAAATGAAAATGGTGCTTTGAATTACGTTCTCCCATACAATTACTATGGCGTCCGTATCCTTTGTGCTTATGGGGAAGCTATCACTGAAGCGAGAATAGAATCGTATATTCGATGTATTAAAATAATTTATTTTAACATCAAAATTGAAGAAAATGAATCTATAATATTTATTAAAAGCATAAATAAGCATTATTTTACACAAAAATTAAGTAATCTTTAAAAAATATAAATTACTTACATATTTTCAATAGAACGAATACCCACTGGTAAGGACAAGTAGACTTGCTGCTCGTTCTCCCAAAGCCGCCGTTGAGCGCTGAGCGCTAAGAGCGAATTCAATGTATACAGCGAGCTTTGCTATTGGTTTATTTCGGATGAACCGCACAAAATTCACCAATCAATGTGAGGCGTTCTCTTAACTGACAAGATCACTCCGCTTTGATCGAGTTCCTCAGCCTATTACAAACACTGCGAGGCAGAAGTAAAAAAGCGGGAAATAAGTAAATAAATAAATATCTTAAATTGAGCTAAGAGATACCTTGCATTCATCATTATAGCTTTTAAAAATAGCAATTTATTTGCTTGCTAAGTATGAAAGATTGTATAAATAATTCAGCATAATTTCAAATTGTAAAATAAGCTGCCAAGTATGTGATAATTACATTGGCAGAAAACAGGCTTGGGATTTGGGGGAGCTGGGCTTAGGTGTGATGGAGGAATTTAAAGGGGTGCATATTCCGAAAAGTTTTAAAGATATTTGAATGCTTTGTAACAATATATTTATTAATAAAATAATCTAATAAATTTCAACACCGTTTAAAAAAATCAATTATCTCTACAAAGATCAATTTTTAAAAAAAGCATTTATTCTTAAGCATTTCAATAAATATAATGATCAAAAACGGGCTTAAAAATTATTAAAAGAAAAAATTGATTCATTTAAACCAAATTTTCTATGAAATTCTAACTCACGGCCGTGCTGAGAATTTCGCGGCCCCTATATTTTTTCTGATTTCTTGAAAAATTTCTTTTCAGAATAATGAAATAGAAACAATCTTTTTATTATTTCAGGTCTTCACAAACTTTTTTCTAATACTAAAATGTGCACATTGGGAGAAACTGATTATCGCAGGAGCACTTGTGGCCAGCGCCCTAAGCATTATTTGCAGGTGGGAAGGGTCAAGTTAAATAAAAACATCTATATTAACAATGGTGATCTGGCTATATCGAGGTACCGAGAGAAAAGACTAAGCACCGAGGCCGGCAGGATCTCATTCAGCTGGGTGAACCGTGGCTATGCCTTTGGTGCCTCCCCTCACCTGAAATGAATCCATAAACGTAGGATATGGAGAAAATTACTTATTTGTAGATAAATTTGAAGTTCAGCTACGGATCTAAGCCATTTTTTTTCTAATGTTTGTTTTTGAAACAGCAAAGACTTTAAACTCAATTTGTAAAAATTTCTTTCCTTTACTTAAAATTCATTTTTACATGCGAACACTTTTAAATAAAATAAAGAGGGGCCGGGATTCCCTCCAAAACAAATATATGTTATACGGACTTTTATACTGCATTTTAATTTTTGAGTTCTGAGCATGGGTGCCTATAAGGGGGGGCAAGGTAGGGCACTTGCCCCCCCCCCTAGAGTTTTAGGTTAATGTCTCATGATGTATACAAATGGCAAAACCAGAACCACATTTGTTAAAAGTTTGAAATTTGCTCCTCCTCTAGTCAATTTTTTTGGAGGTTGACCCCCCCCCCCCTAGAAAAATTCCTATGGGTGCCCATGGTTCTCAGCCAGCCACCCCTGAAAAAAACTCCTATGCTACTGGTTTGCACAAATATGTATGTACATTTACGTGCACACAGACGTATATGTTATGAATATGTTATCCCTTTTTTTTTAATTCCAGAGGGTGCAAGTGCACCGTCTTGCACTCCCTCCAGGTGCACATAAGACATTGTTTTAGAACATATTTTTGAGCATTTTGCTTATGTCAAATTAACCTTTTTCAAAAACTCAGTCCTTCCCCAAAATATTATAATTCCTTAGAGTAGCATATTATTTTATTGTACATCTTATTTTGGCCAAATCTGCCTCCAATCCCTAAACAATCAGAAATAGGTTCGTACCCAGAAAAAAAAAAAAAAAAAATATGGGAGGGTCCAAACAGTGAAAAAGGCAGAAATTTTCACAAAAAAAAAAAAAACTTGATCATTATCATTTTGTTAAAAATCGAAATTTTGTGTGTGTGTGTGTGTGTGGGGGGGGGGGGGGGTGTCTGGTTTCCTGGGTATGGTCTTAACAAGAAAATCTCAGAAATTTTAGAATTAAATGCTCCAAAATAATTTTTTAACTCTTTTTTTTAATTAAGAATTTTATCTATTTTTGTTTCTTTAAAATCAGAATTTATATGACCCTATCATAATACATATACACAGCTAAAAATTAGACTGTTTTAAGTCTTTAACACTGTGAAAGCTCTTAGAATTCGTACTAAGAACATTTCATGTCTATCAGTGATGTAGTCCTAAGGATAAAAAGTGAGGGTATGCTCACTTTTGAAGAAGTTTAACCTTACTGTTTTACTTAGTTTAATATAATTATTCCATAAAATAAAATTTAATTAGTCTTACTTATTTATAAAAAGATTAATACTGATTAAACAAAATAATTTCAATCAATATATGCTTTAAAAAACTTGATTTTTTCATCAATAGTCATCAACATCAAATTACTAGAATTTTCTTTAGGCTTTGTACTGAATTCATCATAATTTCCACTTTTGCCCTTTGTCAATACTTCATGAAAAAACCCTTTCACAAAGATTGAGTTTATAAAACTTTTATATGTATTCTATTAGATGTAGAGGAATGTTATGTTTTCTTAAATTAAATTCAAGCAACTACATTTTCAATGTTTTTAATTACAAATAAGCTGTTCCAAGAATAGGATCATATTTCTTACATTTTAATGCAAGAATTTTATAGGTAATTTTCTTTCTTTCAAGAAAGATATGTGCAAAAAGGGGAGGAAGGTTGTCTACCCTCCTTGGAAGATGAATTTCAAAATGTTTTGAAACTGACTTTTAGGCTTTCATGAGTGTTTTATTTTACAGCAAGATTTTATGGATCTCTCTTTTTTCTTTGAGAGAGATATATGTGAAAAGAACGTTTTGGCTCCCTATTCCTACAGGTCAGAAATTTTGGAAAGCATTGTCTAACCTGTATTAAAAAATTTACATACATACCAAATTTCATATAATAAGCTTTAGCAGTTTTGGCTAGGTGAAATACTGACATATGAAAAAATGGCATTACTTTCCAGTACATCTAATATTTATAAGGATGTATGTACATTAGGATGTATGTACATAAGGATGTATGTACATATTAGTATTTACAGGATTGAAATTGAGTCAAGGCCACTTTTGGGTTCTTTCTGATGCAGAGCCACAGTATTTGAATATATTAAAAATCTGGAGTGACTCCACTTGACTTTCCGAACACTTACGATAAAGATCATTACCAAGCATTTAAATAAATGCTAGCACACTTTCAAGAATTTCCCCCATAGGCTATAATGTAAAAGAAATCTTTGTCGTAACCCTGTAGAAAAACTCCTATGCACACCAAAATCAATACAGGTCTTGCGACAGGGGTTTATAACATATATACCCAATTTGAGCTCAATCGAATACCCGGTTTAGGAGCTATCGTGTTAACTCACATACACACACATACACACACATACATACACATATCTCGTAAAAATAGCATAAATGAATTAAGACATCAAAACGTGTAAATACACCAAAATCTCAAAGTCGAATTTTTTCATGATTACAATACTTTCCTTACATGGTACATGTTCAGAAAGTAAAAATGGTGGCGCAATAAGCTCAAATGAAAAATAGGAGCCAGTCCCGTCACAACTAGATGTTTATACAGCAAAACATTTTATGCTAACACATACATAGTTGCGACTTTAAAAAATAAAAAGTAGGGAGATTTAAAAAAAAAAAAAAAAAAAAAAAAGAAGGGAAATTCTAAAATCTCTTTGCTAACAAAAACTACACATGCACACCCAATCGTAACTGAAAACTTGATAGGTTAATACAGTAGTCTCAATAGTTTGATTTTTCCTTAGATCCGAGTTAGTAAAAAATTCGGTTTAGATCCGAAATAATGACCAACACATACAAAACACTGGAAAGAATTTTTTGTTTTTGCACCACAAAATTCAAATACTTGGCATAGCCGGAAGCCCCATCAGAATTCCCCTTCCCAAAGGAAATGGGTATATTCTTCCTATAAATTCCCTCACAGACATTTATGTGCTGTGCTGACATGCTGCTTTGAGAATGGTGCAGTTTTGCTGCACAGAAATGGGTCGTGTAAGTACAAAAAATATTTGATTATTATTTTCCAATATCATTAACCTGTTCAAATCATCAGTAATGTAATACTATGCGAGTATATTTTTCATTTAAATGTTGATTATACTCAAATTACAAAAAATTGTGTTATTTCCATTTATTTGCTTTTTAAATTTCTTGATTTTGATAATTCGAGCTTTCGACAGTTCGAGGCAAGCCGGTCCTGTCCAACTTGAATTATTGAGACTATCTTATTCAAATTTAAACAAATTATTTTTGCATTTTTATGACTTTTTTTTACTGTTTAACGTAGAAAAAAGGCGAAGTTTTAGCATTTTTTACTTTTGACATAAATCTCTTTGCCCATAGACTAGAGATCTGTCACTTAAAATAACTGGCTAAAACTTCTTACACTCATTTCCCTTTGACATTGTCTAGTGAAATTTCAAAAATAATTTCTACAAGACAAGCAACTTTTATTTATCTATTTCTGAGGGGGGTGGTGGGGGAGAGGATAATTATTTTAGGAAGTTTAATCTTGGCTATCAACGAATTACAATAAACACAGAACATGACCACACATTAGACTGAAATCAAAACTAAAACAGCAGGTGTGGAGTGATCAAATTTCAGAAGGTTATTAGAATAAAAGTTTCAATAAAGGGTGGACCTTTTGTCCTTTGAAATGCATACAAAGTTTTTAACACTTTCCAACAAGGTGGAAAAGTTTTTATCAGTTAGGCTCTAACTTCTGTAAACACACATCAATTACTACAAAATTTATATATGTTCTTCTCTTGTACAATACCCTATACAATACAACCAGTACAAGAACCTAAGAATATACCCCAAGTACCCTATCGAAATTATAGATCTTTTACAGGAGCATTCAAAAGAATTTCAATGCATTTCACTCTATGAGCAGTCATTCTTTAAAGCTTGGAGATATTCAAATATTTCAAATGAAACAAAATTGATATATGTTACTAAGGATTACAAATAAATGTGTCAATCATTTATAGTTCTACGGTGACACTGAAAAGATTTCCTATACATTACTGTCTATGGAAGTTTTACAGACATCCACCCATTTCAAGCACAACACAACCCTACTGTGTAGGTAACTAATGGTTTGGGGACCTGGGACTTCATGTCTGTGTGGATTTGCGCACCCATCTCTGCTACCTGCCTGCGAGCTGTGAGGTCTTGGGTTCGAATCCCGTTAACCCATGGTTGTCACTTTCCCCTTGTTATGTGTTTTTACTGCTGCTGTGTTTTTCTGGGTATTGTTAATATATGTTATTTGGAAATAAATAAATGTTAAACAGATATTCAGGGGTATAAGACCATCTTCGTGATTGCAGTCAGAAACCTCAAGAAAAACTCTTCATTACAACTAATGGTCTGTGCCTTCATCAAAATTTCTGCCAAATGTTTCGAACCTTGGTAAATTTTGGAAATGAATAGCTAAATGACATGAAAAAAAGGTTTGAAAAATGAACCAGCTTGGTGATATTTTCATTCTTTGGTGGGAAATCAACAGATGCCTAACGTAATAACATTAGTTAAGGTGATTTTAGTGATAATTTTAAAAATTCATAACTCACCCTCTAATCAACCGATTAATATGCAACAAAATTGCAATCTTTGATTTTTTAGTACATGGAACATGCTAGACTGCTAAACCTTAAAAGAACAAATTCCTTTCTTTCCACGTTCATGCAATTCAGTTATGATGTATAAAAGGGGTATTTATATTTTTAACACCCTCCAACAAGATTAAGGTGTTTATGATTTCTGTTAGTATGTCTGCCCACAATATAGCTGCTGAAAATATGCATCGATTACTACGAAATTTATATATGTTATTTCTATGACCAATACCATGTACCCAATTGAGAAAAAAGGTGTGTGAAGCATTTATAGTTCTTTTTCAGGAACAATGAAAAGAATTCTGATGCATTATAATCTATGTTTAATCATTTTTAAAGCAATTAGAATTATTCGTCTACTCCAAACAAAACGTAATTCATACATGTTATTACGAATACAATTTTCTAAAAAAAGATCTGGAATGAAAATAGTGTCAGTAGCATTTATAAGTTTTCTACAGGAGCAATCAAAATACTTTCCATACATTACTGTCTATGGCAGCGTAGGGACATTCATCTTTTTCAAGCACAACTGTTGTTGTTGTTGTTGTTCTACTACTATTCCACCCGATCTAGACGCAGGCTAAACCAGGTTCAAAAACTCAAGAATCCTCAAATAATCCTAAACAAGAAGAGGGATAGTATACACGTCCTTTTTGTCAAGACCCACACAGTTCAAGTGCTCCGGAGAGGCCTGTACTGAGTTACAGTTGGTACATGTCCAGTGGCGGATCCAGAAAAAAATTCTGGAGGGTGCACAAAACATATTTTGTCACATTTTCTTATAAAATCACTAGAATTTATAAAAACAAGTCGATCAAGTATAGTGTAAATTTAGTTGGTCTGGGGGGGGGGGACATGCCCCTGTGCCCCCTCTGGATCTGCCAATGTACATGCCAGATAGGTTTTTAGCCCCTTATCAAAAGAAAGAGACTTAATGCTGCCTGTTATACCAGGAGTGGGTCGGGGAAGTTTTTCATAGCTACCGGAATGAGATTTTTATTTTGGAGCTCAGAATAAGTCAAAGTGTTACTTGACACTGGAATATCAGACAAGCCATCCTAGGCCAAGAGATCAGCTAATTCATTTCCATATAGTCCAATGTGAGACAGGATCCATTGGAAGTAGATCTTGTGCTGCTGTGAAAGTTCTAAGAGTATGAGAATTGAGACAGCAGTTTTATCGTCAATTCTTGTCGTTACATAGGTGCTGGATGGCACTACGGCTATCATATAAGATGCAAATGTTGTTACTGATTTAATGGTGCCTTAAGTGCCACATCTATGGCAATTAGCTCAGATCTAAAAACCGAGCATAAGTCAGGATTTCTAATTTTGATTTTGTGAGAAATTCGGGTCCTTTATAAAGATGCCCCAACCACAAGAGTTATATTCATTTTTACTGCCATCAGTAAAAATTTTTTTCAAGCACAATACAGTAAGTATATAAACGCTTATAACTGTTTACACTTTAGGTTCTGTGGAATAAGAATCTCTAAACCTGTTTACTTTGAGCATACCTGTACTAATTTATGGAATAAAACAGAGCCAAAGTAGGCTAACTAAAATGCATTTATTTATTTTTATTGTTTGATAAAAATGATTACACTTAAAATATTCAATATTCTAAAACTTATACATACTCTCATGAGTTCAAGATTCAAAATTATTAGACATTCATTAGCATTTCAGTTAAAGTTAAATTAATTATTTAAGTCAATTTAGAAAAGGGTTTTTAAATTTGCATTCTGAATATGATTTCACAAAAAATATTGAAAAATAGCCAACTCTACTATACTAGTGGTACAGGTCAATGTAACAGCCAAAGCTAAGTTCGAATTACATTTTCCTAAAGTAACTGCAAATCACACACAGTTTGAAATAAAAGAATTTAGGTATAGCAAAAACTTTATGCCATACCATCTGGCCAAAACTGCCCTTCGCTCTGTGCAGACTCAAAAGATTGAGAAACTTTTATGTACCAGTAGAAACTGCTGGTTGACATAGCGTCCAATCAGTGATCGCTGCATTAAAGAGCTGAAAATTTGAATACTGCAAATCATGGAAAATTTGCATACAAAAATTATTAACTAATTTCTATGCTGAATTATCAATAAAAAGAAAATTTTAACTTGGCAAAAAGCTTAAGGACTTGTGAAGTTTGACGAAAAAAGTTGTTTTGGTTTGAAAGCTGAAAGCTCATGATTACAATTTACGAAAACATATCACTGTTATGACTAAACAGAATATAAACATATTTGTGATGACCTGGAGAATGGATTCCCTTTTATCAAGGTATTTAATGAAACTTTATTTTTCAAAATTTAGTTTTTTAAATATTGAAACATTAACTAGATGAAAGTTAAATTATTAAGATAGAGAAAGTTTTATAGAAAGAAAATGAAAGCATATAACTTACTAGTTAAGTTTTAAATCGTGAATCCCTACAAGTTAAAAGATAGAAATAAAATTTAAATTTTTTACAGTGTCTTGCAAATTTTTTTTGGATTATTTCTAAATGTCACCAAAGTATAAATGTCCTGGGTTTTAGCTTATCAAGTGGCTGTCGATCTAACGGCCTGGAGTTTTGGGCAATTTTCTCCAGTTACAGCATGAAAGATGACAGAAACCTTAGAAAGATCTTGCACCCAAGAATCAGCCCCTTAAATAGATAACCCTCATGTTGCTTTGCCTTAACCACTAAACTAAAATCTCGGCAGATTTAAGTACAATATATCGCAATTTAATTATATATATATAATTTAATCTGGTGCAAAAATATTGTTGTGTTGGAAAGTGTTTTATATTTGATGCGTTTGGCATGATTTATCTTTCTTGTTTATAACTGTTTTGAGTTTTTAAAACAAAAATTTTATATGTACCCAGTTTGAATCATGTTATATTGATCCTCCAACATCCACTGAGAATAATAGTATGAAAAAATACCAGTTTTTAAATTAATTGGCATAATTTCTCCAAGCCAAAATCAGTTTATTTATGTTTGGTGCAAAATTAGCATTAAAAGCTACCATAACATATATACATATTAATTGTATATATTAAGCAGCTATTTAAAGCTGACAGACTTGAGAGTGATCATATTCATTCCTTCAAAAATTATAAGCCTTTCTTTTGCAATTAAACAATCAAATAATAAGTTCTTGTTATCTTACGTAAGGCAAGTTTTTCCTGCCCCTTTTTTACTCTTATGGAAGGTACAAGGTACTTCATTATAATTATTTATTAATTTTTTTAATGAAGGGCATTTTTGTTGCTTAGATTCAAGAATGTAAATCAAATGCAGCCTCTTTCATATGGTTAGCTTGTTAAGTGTAAGAGAAAGATATTTTTCAGCACGATTGCACACATTATAACACAGCTGAAAGCAGGGTTCACTTTTTTGGTTTTTATCAGGACAGGTTTTTACCAGTAAAAACCTAGGGAAAAGTGGTAAAAATCTAAGGATAGGTGTAATCAGGAGGGATATCAAGACATATCGATACAATATACTTTACTCACTAAAGAGTGTATTTAAATATACATAATCCAAAATTTATTAGTCAATTCTCTAGAGCTGTTGATGCAATATCAGATTTTACCATATTTTTGAATCCCCATTTATAAACAGAATAACAGATGTCCAGTATCTGTTTCACATTCCATTAGTACTCTTCACATCCCCTTACTTAGGTAAGTAAAGGAGTGAGACCTAAAGATTCTATTTGGGTTTATTTTTAGAATGTAAAGAAGTTGAAAAAGGTTATAGTGGTTTTTCAAAAATACCTAAATAATTCTGGAAACAAACACTTTTGATCGACTGTTGTGATCGTCCACAGGATGACCACGACAGTGGGTCAAAAGTGCTAATCTGTGGAAATTTTTAGACATTTTTAATAAACCTCTATGAAATTTAGGTGTATTTATACAAGGTACTTCTATGATAATGGTACAAACTTCAAGGGGAGGTAGAACACATTATAAAAATTAAGAATCACACAGAAATGTGGGGGCCCCAAACATCGTTTTCACTTATCAGTTAATAATCATTTTAAGAATTAATTTAATAATCAATCCTGTAATAAATAAATAACTTTTACTTTAATAATCAATTTTAGTCAAGTGCTTTTTGCATAAGCTCCATTAGTTTTTGATGAACTATGATCGTAAAATTCACTATTATCCCAAAAGTGATTATTAAGAGCTACATGAAGACTATGTTTCCGAACCCACACTGCTATGTGATTTTAAATCTTTATGATGTCCCTTACCTCTGCTGGAAGTTTGTCCCATCATAGAAACACCCTGTATATTTAATGCACTTTGAGTAAAAACTGTTACCACATCATAGGAGGATAAAAGAGATTATTTTTTAGGACCATAAGAGAATTTATTTTTTTTTAAATGTTGACACCAGATGTACCTTCAAATCATATGATAACTGAAACGTTGGAATCAAATATTAATTTAAAAAAAAAAAAAAAAAAAAAAAAAAAAAAAAAAAAAGGAAGATGGATTTAAATAGATGTGGTGTACAGTAAGCTGTTAATATTGCAATTACTTCCAGAATGCCAAGAGTCTCCAAGGACATAATTTGGTAAATTGTTATTAGTACAAACTACATTACATGATAATTAATATGTGTTTAGTTTGTTTTAAGTAAAAACTTGGAAATTAGTCTCCATTAAGATTGTGGTAAACATTGTTATTTGCAATTCATAATAACTATAAAGTTTCAAGTTGAATAACAATAAATGTACATCATCATCTTTAAATTTTTTAATTATTGTTGAAAGAAAACGTGGCTAAAAGAGTTCCATACATTTTATATTCCATAACAGATTGAAGAACTATTGTTTTAATCATAGTTCCCAGTTTTTGTAGCTGCCTGTAATGAGCAAATATATTTTTGACATTCATATTACGAAAATCTAATGAATTTCCTAATAAATATCCATAAAAAAGCTATAGCAATCAAACATTTTTTTCCATGCTTTGGTATTTTGTAAAACTCTGCCATATTAATTGTGAAATAAAAATAAAAAAATTGACTAATGCTTATGTATTTTTGAAAATGACAGTGATCATATTACAATTAAGAGGGATAATATATATACCTCAATGCACATTAAAGGGTTAAAAACCACTGTTTTCACATAGTATTCTTTTGTTTAGCAAATCAAAAACTAAATTACACAAATACTATTACATGGAAATAGTAGAATTAGATATTTGGAAAACTTCCACATCTAGGAAAGAGAAAAATTGGCAGATAAATTTTCAGAAAAGTGAAAAAACAGTCAAAGTAATAAGTTTTTTTCAAAGGTGGTAAAAACATATTTTTACAAATATAGTAAAAATCATCAGATGACAAATACCACCCAACCCTGATTGAAAGAGAGTTTAAAATGATTACAGGAAAAAAAAAAAAAAATCCAGGTTTTACCATCACCATTTAAAAGTCTTGATGTAATATAGCTGCAAAAAATCTGTGGGCATTACAAGCATTGGTGCAACTGGGTATCCCTTTTGGTTATTTCTAGGGCTTTTACAACCCATGCCCTAAAGAGGATCCTCCTATTCCTGCAAAATAGAAAATCTATTTTTTCAGAGTGGGCTAAAGTGACAAAACCTAGGTGATTACTAGTTACATGAATGCATGATAGCTGAAAGTAGTTTGAATCTGACAGAGATTTTCTGATATTCTTTAAGCAGTGTTTTGGATAATTTTTGCCAGTCAAAAATTTTGAAACTTTATAAGACATTATCTAATAAGAGTTTCTAAAGTAATAATACTTGTCTGGAATAAAATGTTAAACTTATAATACAACCAATTGGTCAACACCAAAGTTTCTATTTTTTTCCCCTTCTTTTATAGATTTATGATAAGAAAAAATTACTGTGTAATAAATGTCATTACATTTAACAATAAACTCTTTTTTATTGAAATTTTTTTCAGAAAGTATAAGTACATTTGTATTTTTATGGATGAACAGTCAAACATCATATTTTTAAAAGAAGGAAATTTTGGATTGTTTAATGTTTATTTATAATTATTTACATGTTCAAAACTTTTAAACAATTAAATTATATGATAAACTATTTCCATAATCTGAAATTACAGGAATGAAATATAGAAAAAATAAATATTTATATTTAAATACTGTCAAACCTCGTTAGTAAATCATTTTCAGGACCACTTAAAAATGGCTTACTAAGTGAAGTGACTTCTTAAGAGGCGTGTATATTAGCAAAATGATATTCTAAATTTTTATATAATAAGTGTGCCTATAATTAGCTTACATTATAATTTATATAAATTAGTAGAATAAGGATTTAAATTAATACAATGGATGAAAAATTAAGGAAATTATAAGCAGACAGTATATAGTACTTATAATTTAACTGTACATATCTGCCATCAGACAAAAGTCGAAACGAAAAATAGTCCTGGATGAGTTCCTAAAATTTGTTGATAAGGCTACAACCATTTTAAGGAAAAATGCTGAAAGTCATGCTCAACAAAAATTAAGTGCTTTTCGTAGATAACCTTGACAAAGAAATGGACCGAATTGTATATTGTACTTTTAAAAGTGACATCTTAAGCAGAGTGGTTGCAAAAATAGCAACACAATAAGTGGAGTACAATATGTGGAAAGGCATATTAAAAAGGTCAGGAGACTTCTGAAAGATGATGTAATATGTAGAGTGATGCCTTATCCAAGTGACTTACTAACGAGGTTTGATTGTATTACTATAATTGTAATGAATACAATACTAAGTACATTATTTCACACTTGTTGATGTTTTTCATTTTTTGTCATTTAACAAAAGTACCTTATTAGTAAAAACTTGGATACTCATGTCTAAAATTTCAACTTCGTACATTTATTCACAGCCTCTCATGACATCTTTTAACATAACAAAAAACTTGGAATGTTTAGTGAAATACATATGCTTATAAAAAGAGAAAAAGAGTTTCTTTCACATAAGTTTTAGAGCATCAATTTCTAAACTAAAATGAATGAATCTTTTTTTAAAAATTCGCTTTATTGAATAAACTATCACTAACATTAAAATATTTTATTACACTTATACAATGAATACATCGATCTATTAAAACATTCAAAAGAGTACAGAAGTGTAAAAACTGTCATATACTTTTTTTTTTTTTTTTTTTAAGGAAGAAAGAAAAAAAAAAAAGGAAGAAACACAACCACATATAAGTTTTTTTTCTCCTCCCAAATATTTGTACAGTAAGTAAAAGTATTAAAATGTACGTATATATATATATATATTCTTTCCACTTTAATCACAAAATTTTCACAAGTTTAAAAAATAATATAAATAAGCAAATCAGAAAGTTATTTTACAATTGTACTAAAAAAAAAAATAATAAACCTTACACACAGTTTTAAAATTATGGTTTAAAAAAATGTGCATATAAGATAAGTTTCTTGTGTTACTAAAAAGCTGGCTAAACTAGACAGCTTTTATGAAGAGAGAGAGGATAGAGAATCATTAGGACAAAATAGATTGAACTGAAATAAGAAAAGGTTAAATAAAGTAGGCAAAGCATCACAAATATATATACATATATATGATTGAATATTCTTTCCTATATTGAATTAAATTAAATAAAGGGGACAAAATTCCTCTTGAAAAGTGGAAAGAAAAAATACACACACAAATCAATATTACCTATACAAAAGCCTTTTTAAATTAAAAACAATAATCATAATGTTAAAAAAAAGGTATTGCAAGAAATTTAAAAATAAATAAACTACTCTATTTAAAATAAAATTTCATATGTGAGAAATTCAAAACACTATTTACATCTAACAATGAGAAATGAAGGGCACTATAAACAGTTTATGTACAAGATAAATTTTCTAGTAGAGCAGAATTTCAAAACACATGAAAAGAGGATCATCAGAACAATGATTCACACCTTTCTTAAAGGTGTTGGGGTCCTAGAAAAATAATGAATAAAATTTAGTAAAAAAGAATTTTTTAAAAACTTACAAAATTAAAATAACAATTACATTTTTACAAAAATCAATTCAAATGGGACTATGAATTCTTTATCCTTCAAAGCATATAAAATTCATAAATATAGAGAACATTTCAATAAAGTAATCACGTGTGAATTTATAGCTTTTTTCCAAGAGCAAACAAAAAAATTCTTATAATGTTACAATCTACTGGTAGTAACTGCTTAAAGTGCATATTAATGGCATTTCAAAGAAAATATATAATTTCACTAGTTCCAAATTAGCTAAAAAGAGTTAATAACTCAATTTACTTGCTAATCTGTTTCAAGATCAATCAGCTCGCAATTTAACTTTCATGAATCCGCAAAAATTTTCACAAAATATAGGAATTTTATTGAGGTTAGTAAATCATGTCTTCCTCATGGAAAATAGCAAGTTATGTATTTATAGGTACAAAAAAGAACTTATCTAGTTCAATGGTATTCAGTGCTGGCTCAAGGTACCGGCAACTCGGGTATTTTCTTCGTTAATGGCTTTTCATTAACAAAGGCAATGTTTTTTCATTAATGACGGCATTTTCTTTGTTATCAATGCCGTTTTTATTGACTTTGAATGTTAAAAGAATTATTCTAAGAAAGGATTACCCGAGCTGGGGAATTCATAAATCACAAAAGAAATTTCATAAATCACAAAAATAATTCTTGATACAACAAGGCTTCACTCATTAAAAGTGAGTTATACTCTTATGCCACATTGCTTTCTCAACATGCATATTTTCTAAATAAATACATTTTTAAAAAAGAGAGAGAAACATTCCAGCATTTATTTTGAACTACATATTGCCTATTATTCAAAATTCATTTTTCTCTATCCATTAATTATTATTTACTTCAAGAAGTATTGTAATTCTCTTTATTCATTAACACCCCCCCCCCTTTTTTTTTTCTTCCAAAGCATTTTGTTTCATATGCCCTTTTCTAAAAATAAAAAAAGTTGCCTTTTTTATATTTTTTTCCCTTTTCCCCTGCTCCCTTCTGAGACCAGATGTTTCATGACATCACTCCCTGTACTCAGATTCCAGGCCATTCTTTGTGACACACTTCTGCTTACAGAAGAGAAATTTGTCAGTTGCCTGTTTAAAAAAAAGTTGAATTAGTTGATTGAAGATGTGACGCGAGGCAGGTAGAAGGTGCTCTCTCTGAGAGCAGAGCTGCCAACCTCCAATCATAAAATATAGGAGCATTTCTTTAAAATATAAGAGCATCCTTTTACAAAATAAAAATTTATATGGCATTATAAATATGGTGTGGAAAAAAGGGGGGGTGTAACTTTATTAAAAAAAACAAAAAAAAAAACCCATTTAGTTTTCAAATTTTAGGAAAATGTCATTTTTAAAAATCTCTTGATTTCGATATGTGACCCTCCCCCCCGCCGCACACACACACACACACACACACAAATAGAGATAATCACACACAATAATGCAGTAGTAACTAGAACAACAACCCTACACAATATTGTAGTAGTAACTAAAACAACTATTTTAAATTAGCAAAACAACAAGTTATAACGTGGCTGTCTATGCAGGCAGTCATGTTATAATTTTCATTAATAAATATTTCACAAACACTTTTCAAAAGAACATCTTTTAAGTAGAGTTGACCTTAAAAATGAATTGCATCTTGCAGAAAATCATAAGTAAATTAGGTTAAAAACTACACAATAGAATCCTTCTTCGTTTCTTGCTTGCACTGATCTCTTCCTTACTGTCTCGCCCCATCCCGAATCGATCTGCGCATGCGTCATGTCATTAACTGCGCCATCTGTAGTTAGGATCTGAAGTACCTCCATTTTAAGTGCGTAATTGATATTTTTGTAGTTGGCGAGTTTTTTGATTTCATTAAAATTAATTTCAATGGGTTGTTCTCGGGCTATTTTAGAGAGAGCTGTGCTGGGTTTATTAAATTTAATATTGTTAAAATGTTCCTTTTTTCTTTCTTTAATTTTCCTTTTAGTCATTCTTATGTAGCAACCAGGTTTATTTGAATTATTAAAGGTAAAATTTATTTTATATATCCCGGCCGTTTCATCTTTATCTATTGGGTGTTTATCACTGCAGTAACCTTTTAAAGTTTTAAAGCAAGTCCTTCCTACTACTTTTACTAACATTAATTAATTAAAAAAATTAAATACAAAGGTAAAATAAGGGATAATTTTTAATCAGTAGATGTTGGAGAAAAGGAGAGATTCTTACCTTTAATAAAGGAATACTCAGTAAAAGATAGTCATTTACAAGAAAGATGAAAAAAGAGTGAAAAACTTTCCCTCCCTCAATAAATAAGTTTTGAAGACTGAAAAACGAAGGGGGCTGTGACTGATAAAATTTAGTTTGGATTCTGTGCTTCTACAGTTCCGAATGTTGTGTGATTTTCTTGTACCCAAAGCTGAGTTGCCTTTTTCTATTTTAGCAAACATCAGTGTTCGTTTTCTGTGGTGCTATTCTTCTGCTTCATCGAATTTTTTTTGTAGTTCTCCTTGGGTGTCTTCTGTCATCTGCAGCCATGAGCGTTCTACCCTGTGTTCTTTATGATGCAGTGCATTCTGATTTTTTTTTTGAGTTATTGAAAAATAAATCATTTTTTTTTTTGTGTGTGTGTGTGTTTGCACAATTTCTCATTTACAAGAATAATCTTTCATGGCCAACAAAACAAGAAACCTACGTAACAACTCTCATTGACTTAACATTGTACTAGCCAAGTATTTCCGATTTCCTTGTTAAATCAAGGTTTTTCTTAAATAAGGGCTCCTTATAAACAAGTTAGACTTATAGGACTTGTTAAAGGACACCAAAAATTAGCTTGCCCGAGGTGCCAGATACCTTAGAGCCAGTCCTGATAGTATTTAATGTATGGTTCACAAAAAAATTGTATTGGTGTTACAAGATGTAATGAAAATCTACAGAAATAAAACAAACTGTAAAATGTTAGTTAGTTTGTCTGTGTCTCTTGTAGCTCCTAGACGGATGATCCTAGACCTACCAAATTATGTATTGAAATTCTCCAGGATGGGTCCCAACATACCTCGAAGCAATTTTTTTGAAATTCGATTTATTTTAGGAGATAGCGATAAAAAAGGTGTGCAAAAGGCTCATTTTTGCTCTCCGCCATTTCGCAATTGTAACCCCACAGTGGAAAAAGTGAGAATTAAGCATATCTAGGTTGCCATATTTGGCGAGTTTATTAAATGATTCAGACTCTTGAAGTAAAAATAAAAGAATAACAATTTTTTTTTGTTTAGATTATTTGTAAGGTTATTTTTAATTAAAATATCAAGTGCATGGGAAATCAGAGCAGGAATGAAATGTTTTATACTCAAAAGAAAAATAGGATTTGGAAATTTTCTGAGATTAAAATGTGCAACTTTTTAATTTGGCAAAAAATAAAATGGTTGATATGCGATTTTGAGGAAATGATTCTATCACATCGTCTACTACTTAAATTATGAATAAATCTGAATAAGGTTTTGAAATGTTCATTCAGTTCGAATTGTGCATTTTTCTGCGCAGCTTTTTCCCATCTATTTCTAATGTATTTCAACCAGAAAAAGGATGTTAGAAATATCCATTTTAATTTTGTTTAATTACACTCATGAATAATGATATACTTTCCAACTTAATGGAATAATGAAAGAAAATAGGGTAGACCCACGGATTATAATATGCTTTTAATATATAGCACTTTAGTGCTTACTTAAAATCTGAAAGTGTTTCAGATTTTCTTACTTTTTTTTTTTTTCGTTTTTTTTTTATAAAGGCCAATATATACAGAAGCTTTTCAAAATTAATATACGATGAAAATAATTTGTACCTTTTTTTTAGGTTTTTATAATTTAACCACCTTATTTTTGTAACCAGGGGTGGCCCGACATGGTAAGCAATGCATTGGGGCGCCGGCTTCGAAGGGGCGTCATGTCGAACTCAAAAACTAAGTAGAGCACATAAGGGGGCGTCTTTTATTCATTAGCAGGATGCGCCACTCACCCCAAGACCACTCCTGTTTGTAACTCTTAATTTTAAATTCCATTCAGAATGAGAGGTTTCGGTGCCAAGGAAGCCGGTGAGGGACAGGATTCTCTCCAAACAAGATTTATTAAGATGGTGAACAAACTGGTTGCCGGAGGCGGCTAGTTGAAATTAAAATTTAACTGAATACACATGCACCATTGACTAACTTTGAAAGAAGAAGAAAAAAAAAAAAAGGCATTTGTATGTGTGTGTGTGTGGAGGGGGGTTAACATGTCAAAATTATTACTCTTTACACATTATACAATGCATCCCAAAAAAATGGTAACGAGCTTTCTTTATCTATTAGATATAAGTGGCAGGCATGAAAGTACGAAACAGTTCAAAATAGAGATGTAACGAATAGTGATTTGGCCGAATAGCCGAATACCGAATATTCGGCCAATAACTCAGGCCGAATACCGAATATTCGGCTCATAGTTTTAGCCGAATACCGAATATTCGGCAGTCGAATATTACATTTTTTAAAATTTCATTTTAACTGTAAATAAAATATTGCTTTTCAATTTTGTAATTAAATAATAAATAAAGATTAATTAAAATTCATTTTATATTATTTGTAGGTACTTAAAAACAAACAACAGTATATTATCTGTAAAACTAAAAAAATATTGGTCATGATAAAATATCTTTTACAAAGTTAAACACTCATAGCAGCATAATTATATTTTGAGATATTCATAATTTAATAAATATGCTTTGCTAAATGTCATTAATCTGGTAACTATACATAATCACATCATGTTTTGAGTTTTACAGACTCTGAGCAAAACATATTGAGCAGTTTTTCAAAATTATGCTTGTAATTAAGGATCTGAAAAAATTCCTTCTACCCCTACCCAATAAAGAAATTAAAAAATCAAGTCAAGTAGTGTCAATAAGTAGAAAAGTCTCCATTTCTGTAATATTATTATTGCATTAGATTATGTCTCATTCAGCTTAAAATTCAATGAATTAGGATATTTTATTATGAGATTAACTCATTGAAGTATAACTAAGCAGTATTATTTGTAAATGCATTTAAAAAAAAATGTTTTTCTCTCTTTTTTCTGAAATTATTCAGCCGAATATGTAGAAATATTCGGCCACAAGTATTCGGCCGAATACCTGTTCAGTATTCGGCCTACCGAATATTCGGCCAACTGAATATTTGGCTTACCGAATATTCGGCAAGACAGCCGAATAGGCCGAATACCGAATAGTGGCCGAATATTCGTTACATCACTAGTTCAAAAGACTTAACTTTGCTGCAGATCATACAGAACAAATAAATTATTAAGCATTTAACACATTACCTGTTATTCTTTTATATGTATTCATTATTAAATTAACTAATATTCATTATATCACTGTATTCAGGATAACTTAATTCATTAAACTAATTTAAATACTAAATCTCAAATGCATCAATGATGTTGAAAAAGACTGAAAACTTTCATGCCTGAAGTGGGCAGTGTAAACTGAAAAAATGTTCAAAATAAGACTCTGTTTGGAAAAACTTCCTCTCCTTGATTTACAATACATTTTTTAAAACTGTATACAATCCCCATACAAAAACATTGTTAACTAGTAAAATGTGCCCATACACTAATGAGATGATGTACCAAATTTGAGACTTTCATTATACGCCACAGAGATATCCTTAAAGAAAGATGATCGGGGACTATACATGATTTTGAATGTAAACGTTTATTGCTAAAGTGTAAAAAAAAAAAAAGATTTTCTTTTGTAATTTCCGTACGACCCCTGAAATGCAATCATTCGACGTGATTTTTTTCCTTTGAGAGACATGGAAAAGTTGTTTAAGTCAGCATTATATTCATCTTCATATATCTGACCCTTTTCAAGGTATATTTCTCAAATTTTGTATTTCTTCTCATGAGTGTATAGGGCACATTTTACTGACTGGGAATTATTTTGCACGGGTGCTGCATACAAATTTAAAAAGTGTAACTTTTTTTAAATTAATGAGAGGAATTTTTTCTTAACAGAATCTTATTTTCGACCTTATTTTGAAATTTTTTTTCAAATACACTGCCCACTTATTCCCAAAAGGTAAAGAATTAAAGCCCATTATCTCCTTTTAGGGACAACCTGTATAAACCGATACATTATTATTTACATTCAATATTTTGGTTATTACTTGCATCTCACACAAACACCTGCACCTCAATATCCTAAGTGAAGGCAGATTGTCTCAATTTATTTAATAGGGTCCTACAGCCAAAATGTTGAATACATTATGTTTCCATGAGGGGTAACAAACTGAAATCATTTAGTTACATAGCATACCTGCCAACCTTAGAAAATTAACATCCGTAAAATTATGTCCTCATTTCAGTAAATTTTTACCTCCCATCAGTAAAACTGAGTTCATTTATTTTTTTGGTACAAATAATTCGTGCTCTTGTTGCTTTTCATTCATAACTGAGCCTGCTCTACTTAGTGTTTTTTTTTCCTTACCTGGTTTAATTAGGGAGGGGGGGGGGATTTAAAAAACTAAATTTAAAATAGTAATCAGTTTTTATCCTTACGGCATTAAAGATTTAAATGAAAGAGTTGTAAAAGAAAAATATTTACTCACAAGAGCGATGGAAAAAGATTGAATTGAAAATCTGAACCTGCCCCATTCAATGAAGTGTTTTTTTTTTATTGGTTTCCTTGAAAGAGGAAAGGGGGGGGGGTTAAAAAATAATTTTAATTTCAAAATAGGAATCAATTTTTACTCTTATGGCATTGGAGATTTAAATAAAAGAGTGCTGAAGGGAAAATATATATTCTCTAGACGGATGGAAAAAGATTGAATTGTTAGAAATTGCGAACTTCGAAATTCGCCAAGCAATCCGTAAAATTACTAGTCATCTCCGTACATCAGTAAATTAATGCCAAAATCCGTATATTTTACGGATAATCCGTAAAAGTTGGCAGGTATGACATAGTCACAGTTGTTTTAATTATTCATTATGGAATAGTTATGATACAAACAAAATATTTGTATTAAAAAGTGTTACAGAATCAAAGTGATTTATCTAAGGCATGATTTATCTTAATTATCTGTTCTATAAATTCTGAGTCTTTAAATTATTATCTGTCATAGCAACATATGTATTTACTACAAAAGCCATACAAAAGGTATCTTTCAAAAATAAAAGACAAACAAATTATAAAGCATTTAACAGAAACATTAATCTTATTTAATATTTACCCTCCAAGTTGTCCACCACAAGAACTTAAATACTTATTGTAGTCTATTCTTAATAATAACTGTGCTAAATGAGGACTCACTTGATGGCTTCGTACACCAGACAAAATACGAAATAGCAGTGATGTCTGGCGTTGAAAATTCTGAAAAAAATAATCCATTATATTATTTTATGCAAGAAATTAGGTATTGCTAAGCTAGCTTAGAAAAAAATTATAAAACAAATTATAGTGTACTTTTAACATTTTGTTGTATAGTACATATACTTAATTCAATTGTATGGTTAATTCACTTCATAGATTTTAAAAACAAGTATACTAAATTACAATTTTTAAAATGTATGTTTTACTTTTTATAATAATCATCTACCCATAGAACTTTTTAGTAGTGTTTGGAACAAAGCTGGCCTTCTTTACATTGTATAGATTAAGTAATAAACTGAAAGCTAAATCTGCTATCTGCTATGAAGATTGTCATTAATGCTGTCTTTAAATTTATATAATAGTTTAAAGCTGAAACAAAACTATTAATGCTGTTAACACATTTTGAGGGTATTTTATAATTATAAATAAATAAATAAACTCTGAATGGCAGAATCTTTCTACTAAAAAATAAATATAATTTTATTGTATACAATTTTTAGGCTCACAAAAATATCTTTATATATGTGACTTAAGAGAACTGAAAATCATCATATCTTATGCAGGTTTCCAATTTTCCTGAGACTCAACGAGACATCTACAATAGAGCAGGAGAGAGAAGGGGAAAACTCAAGCCAAATAAGCATCAGTTGGCCCAGAAGATGAGGGGGATAGCTCAATCTCGAAAGATCTTGGCCCAAAACAGTGCAAATGGATAAATGACGAGTATTAATCCTAATATACTTATTGTTTAAATTTTTATCTAACACATTTTGCTTTTTCTATGCACACTCATGTCCAAATTTATCTTTACACACACACACACACACACACACGAACACACGGGAAAAAAAGATATTTGATGAAATATCCAATCAATGTGATCCATGTTTGCAGGAATGTATGAAAAACAAGCCTAATTAGTATTAGAAAATCAATAGCAACCAAATGGTTTCTGATGTGCAAATTTAGGCTTATGAGGTTCAATGCTGAATCAAGCACTTTATACTAAGTGAATATCTGAGTGAATTTCTGTAACACAGTGTTTGATTTCAGTGCACGAGGACTCAAATCAGCTTGTTATGACTTTGGAGAATCATTTAGAAGAATCAGTGAAGCGGCGATTCATTGGCTATTTGGAAGTAAGGCTGCCAAAAAATTATTGGCAATCGTGAAAGCAGCCGGATATCTGAACATTTCAAAAGAGACAGTCTCTATATTATGGAAACATTTTCAAAATGATAAAACTGCTGTAAGAAGGCTTTCACAATGTCATAAACGAATAACAACTGCTTCTGAAGCTCAATCTGGCAATAACTGCCCATTGCATCAGGAAGTCTACTTCAAGATAGTTAAGTTTACAGCTTATACACGCACCTAGAACTGTATGGCAAACAGTATACAGAGGGCTTGAAGAAAAAAGCCTTTATGCCAAAAAGCCAAGGATATGTTTTCAGTGTCTTCATAAAGAAAGAGGGACTGCTTTAATTGGTGTGAAGAACACCAAAACTGGAGTGAACACCAACGGCCCCAAATTCTTTTTTATGATGAGTCAAGGCTTAGTTAAACAGGTGATTCTAAATGCGTTTACATTTGGAAGGAGTCAGGAACACAAAATTATGTCTCAAAAATCACGAACTGTAGTGGCGGTAAAATGGTATGGGGAGGAATGATGATTGATGGATGTAAGCTCCTACATGTTTTCAAGAGCAAATCTGTAACATCACAGATATACAGTGGCGGCTCGTCATTAAGGGCCAGAGGGGCCTGGCCCCACCGACTAAGCACCGTCTAAATCAAAGTATCTTCCTATTATGTAAGGCAGTTCTTTCAATAATTTACCTTCATTAAAAAAATACATGCGTTTTACTCTATTTTAATACTATCCATTAAAAAATGCACTTAAAAAAGCGATAGTTATACGATTTTCACCCTATCTAAACCATGCTTGGGCCATGGTCTGACCTGCCCTGAATGGGGCGTCTCTTCTCCGTTCACCGGGTTGACATATTTGGCATTGAGCACAAAGCCATACTGACGTGGAATTAACTTGGCTTCCAAACAGCTTATTTGGTGCTGCCTTCTGGGCCCAGATGTTCGGGCCTTAGCACGGTGATCTACACGACCGTACGAGGAAATTTTGGCAATCGGTAGCTATTGGCGAAATTTTCCGCTTAGGAGGAAATCATTTTTTATTTGCGTGATCGTATTTTTGCAGTGCAGTCAGATATTTTTATGTTTTGTTTTCTTGATTTACGAAAAGCGATGTATCAATGTATTTTTTATATATGTTATTTATTTAAAAAAAATTAAATCATCTAAAAATTATGAACAGGCAACTATAAAGAACATAAATATTAAATACAGTAGAACCTCGATCTATCGTTTTTCAAGGGGTGTGTAGTAAAAAACGATGCATGCATGAAAACGGCGAATCTGGGTTAAAGTCAAAATAAGAAGAAAACACCGATTCCTTCAGTATACCAAAAATACTAAATTTGCTACCACGCTGTAAAAGAACCAAATTGAAATTGTGTAGAAATTAAGTGATACTTATTTTTACAAAATCAGTGGATTTTTCATTAATCTTTTAATTAAACAAAATTTTCAAGATTTACAGTTTTTTTTTTTTTTTTTTTTTTTTTTTTTTTAGGATACCACACGTTGCTACTCCTAAATCAATGGATATATAATCACTACAATTCACACCATACTCATCCCTGCTAGATGTAAGAACTCTTCACCCATATCATCATCAACCTAAGATATCATACCAGGAAGTAATTCGATTTGTAAGCCATATTGATCCACTTCAATTTCATTTCGATCAGAAGAAACATTTTACAACGATGAATGCAGAAAGCGAATTTTTGATGAACGATACATGCGGGTTTTGTTAACGTTATTTGAATACAGTTTGTGCAGGGACCATAGAAATAAAACGATCAATACGGGAAAACGATGAATGCGGAAACGATAGATCGGGGTTCCACTGTATTTAAATGTGGCTTTTTGTTTAGTAATAAAGTAAACTTTTCAATTTAACATAGCTACGTAAAAAATAGCATAAGTTGTATAGTAAATTCGATAATTATTTGTCATGAGAAATTTTAAATACTTACGCTGTGTGAATGTGGGGATAGGTTGTTCTATATGTATATATATTTTCGCGATTTTAATTGGCAATATTTTTTTTTCGGGCCCCACCACTGAAACGGGTCACAAGCCGCCACTGCAGATATAAATGGTTTAAAGATGCCATTGATGGAAGAATGGAACTTAATTCCTTAAGCTGCGGTAAATAATGTTAATGTGTTATGTCGTAAAGAATAAATAACATTTACATCTAAGTGAAAAATTAACAGGTTTTCTTGTATTAAAAGTTCTGAGTTGAAAAAATGAAAATAATTAAAGAAGTTATATTTAAGATAATTTCGCCCAGAGAAATTAAGTTTTTGGGGTATGTGGGGACATTGTGGGGGATTTGTGTCAGTTGGATTTGTAATTTAGAGATCCATGTGCTTGTCATTAATTGCGCGCTAAATGACAGATACATATTTTTCTAAGTGAAATACCTGATATGGTTCTTTCATAACGGGTTACACATATGTTGAAAACTACTTTAATGATTTGATAATTAATTTTGAATTTAATAATTTTTGTGTTTTTTGGTGGCTGACAAATAATTATTTATATAACAATCTTTTAGTTCCCTTAAACAATATATATTAACATTAATAAATTTTAACATTTCTAATATTTTACTAATTTTCTTTTGATTTACAACAATCGCTACTGGGTAGCCATTTTCTTTTGGAGTCAGTACGATCTCGGCAGATACATGCGTTCCCGCGTCTTTGACGTTGCCAGATTCAAGGAACAAGAAATTTTACGGCCGTTCACGATGTGTTCTACATCTTGCTAATATTTAATAAGGAGTTATTAAATTCAAGTGGAAGTGCAAAGAATATACGTTTAATAAAATATACACATCGTTCTTTACAAAGTAAATTTTTGAGACCGTAATTACGAAGTCAATAAAGTGGGCTGACTTAAACATCGACTCCATGGCCGATATTTCGCTACAGTAATCAAAGTCTGAGTACGAGAGTATGACGATGACAATAAATACCGGTGCCAGAGGCGCCGTCGGTCTTCTTCGACTTCTCTTCTTCTCCCTGATTGATGCCTGGTGTGAGGATGGCGCCAATGGACGGTGACTTTGAAAGGAGCTTCAGGAATGCGACTTGAGTGAAGTTGCTTTGGAGAGGGCCCTGTCAACTATAATCACGATCTTAGGATAAGTCATTTATGCATGCTTCCTTTAACTAACAATTTCTTTTTTTTCGGGGGGTAGTTTTTTTTTTGTCAGCCACTTAATTTTTTTTTTGTGACATGAGGGGTTAAGCCTGGAATGTGATTTACAGGGATCGCGCTGACATCTGATAAAAGTGGGTCACAAAGGCCCATTATCTTGAGAGATATGGGTTTTTGCATATGCAAAACTCATTATGTGCATAATTTTTTGCATCACAGTCAAGAAAATTTGGGTAAATGACTCAGAAATCTGAGTAAACGCGAATCCTGGATTTAATTCTTTAAGTGTAATAAGAGGCCTTAATAATAGTAAATTTTAGTAATATTATCCGAGTTGATTAATTATGGGCTTAGTAAGGACTATTAAGATTAATAATTTTAATTCCGGGGTTTATAATAATCGATGATAAAGATTAGAAATTAGGGTCTAGCGGGCCTCATGTAAATTGATTCAGTATGTTCAGTATTAAGTTTTATATTGGAAGATAATTGTAATTTAGTAAAATTTGATAAGTTAAATGTTATGTTAATACATTATAATCGAGATTTATCCAAAAGGTGGAAACATTGGGTAGATGGAAAAAGATGTAAAATCTTAAGATCTCTTGTAAATACATTGTTTAAGTTGTAAATGATTGTTACTTCAGGTGTATTAATCTAATATTGATGCAATATGTTAATAAATGAATTGTTTCCACTTATTAGTGAGTGTTTCTTGAAGTGCATTGTCTTTTTCACTCGGACTTCATAGGGTTTTGCAATTTTTTAGGTAAAACCACAACGTTTATGTAACACTTACGATCTACACAACACTTACGAAGCTATACGATCACTACGCCATAATATGTTTATTTTAGTTGCCTTATCAAATCTAATTGTATTTTAGAAAAATAATGGAATGGTTTATATTATCTCTCTATATTATACTCTTTTAAATACAGATTTAAAGAATTTTAAATCCTAATTTACAAAAATAGAAGTTAAATATTAATTTACTAATTACTCAAAAGTTTTCCTCCCAACAAATGCCTGTATGAAAACATATTGTGATATGAGTGTACAAGACAGGAAAAATCACATTCCATATTAAATTTGTAATGCTTAATTTCTTTTTTTCTTTTTTCTGAGCTCTCTCTGTCACATTTATTACCATTTTATTATTTCATGCTACAACTTTTATACTATATGTAGTGCTCTTGATTTTTTTCTTTTGTATTTATGTGTCATAATGTTATATATCATTCCAGAAATTTTTTAAAAATTAAAGTTCACAATTTCTGAGAAATTTGTAAGTTTATGCATGTAAAGATAATTTTGGGCATGAGTGTACTACTTGCTGTAATTATTTTCCAAATAAAACAATTTAAAGGTTTGTAATAATAGATATTTTTTGAACTCACAGAAAACCACAAGCAAATGTCATAAATAATGAGATGTCAGGCAGATTCACAGGAACATGAATGCATCTAATATCTGCATTAAGAGATTTTATTTTCCAAATATAGAAGCAGCTTTTAAAATATATTTGATCATTTTGTTTAGGGTTGTCTTTTCCTTTAAAGGTTTTTTTGAAGAAAAAACATAACTTCAATAAACAAACTACATACAAACATTTTCCTAGAGGATAAGAACTAAAAATTTTCCTATCTTTTATTCTCCTCTAAACAGGGTTGGGGTTTTACTGCAAAAAACTGGTTTTTGACATGACAGAAATAAAATCCATGTTTCAAGTGGCAGAAACCTACTTTATTTTATGGTACTGCGAACAATAAATTTCTATATAAAATTTTCTTTACTATTAAAAAGTACATTTAATTATAGCATTATGCATGCAATATAAAACAGCCAAACTTACATAATATGAATATCCCATTAATCCATCAAGCAAGAGTATGCACAAAGCAAAAAGGCATTAAAAAAATTCCGGAGCCAAGATTAAAAAATAGAGACATAGGCCTTAAATATTGTGCAAAAACCTATGTAACTATATAATTATTTTAATATGCTATTAAATAAAAATTACTAAAATTATAAATTATTTCTTTTGTTATTGCTACCTTATCAGTATTTGCATTTTTTAGGATACACCTGCATACCTGAATAATTTTGAAATATTTATCCAACATTGATAACTAGCAAATATAAACTGTAGAATCACCGACATACTTTTTCTAATTTAAATGTTCATTTAGTTAAAAATACAGATTAATACAAACTAAAAATTGTATGCAAAATAGCATTTTTAGTAATCAGGATCATTGTTTTGAAGCATAACAAAATGTTTCTCAAGTTTCTTTGTGTTCTTTCCTTTTTTTTTACATAAAAAAAAAAAAAAAAAAAAACCTAAAGCTGAATAACTTGTATTCTTGTCCCCCCTCCCAGATATAAATGAAAATCATCTAATCAGAATTCTTAGGATGCATGTAATGTTTTATGATATTCAAAATTAATAATGAAATATAGATCATGAAATAAATCCTTTAAATGTAGAAATTTTTTATAAATATCATACTTATTTCACTGAAATATATAAAATTCTAAATTATACTGGAAGATGGTGATTTCCTAATTATATTTTTAACTTTAACACTTTTTTTTTTGGGGGGGGGGGTCAAATATCATTTATAAACTTTTTAGAAATACTATTACTTTAGGATACACTTTTCATTTAAATTTTAATTAGCTGAAATAGAAATGCAATGTTACCAAAGATCTGGGGTTTTGACAGTTTTGGACATTTTTGACATAATGGTAAAAACCATGGTAAAATCCACTAAAAACCGTCATGCATTAAAATTCTGTCAACCTTTCCACTAGATTTGTTTTATACAAGATTTTGCACTCACATGGCTGAGTATTTTAGGGCGAATCAGTATTCACTGTTGCTACAAATACGTTTATAGAATATGCAAATAGGCTGGTTTCTATCCATGTCCTAACACTAACAATGGAAATAATATTGTTTTTATTTTTAGATTTCCAGGTGTTAATTGTTTTCCATGAGAAACAGAATACATATACAGGTATTCAATTGAAGCAATACACACTTTCAATTTTTTATCACCTTGTTTTTAAAACATGTTAATTACTCTGTTTTATATAAGTAAAAAGAAAGTTTTAAAAATGATAAAGCCTTCTATTCTGTTAGATTGTTAAAAATTATTTTCTTCCTTTAAATTTCTTATTAAAAATAGCATTCAACAAACTGTATTTAAATAAAACTACACTGAATAAAAAAATTCAAATTCTCATAAATCATGAATTACAAAAATAAGTAAATACAAAAAAGAAAATATACTTACAAGCTTAATACTTTCAAACTGAGATATATCTCTTTGATGGAAATTAAGATTTATTCTGTTCATAAGGCTGCAGAATGAGGAACATATGTCTAATATTTCATTCAAAGAATGAAACACCTAACAAAGTACATTGAAATTAAGTCAAGTCCAATTAAATATATATTAGTCAATTAAAATTCATATTATAAATATCAACAAAGTACTTTTCACATATTTATCAGAGATAGTGTTCAAACACTAATAAACTTTTAACTTAAATTTTTATAGTTTCCCTGATCATTATTACATGTCAAGCAATGAAGATAGGAGGGGGTATCAAGTTATGAGACAAAAGTATGGTGTAAAGGGAGGAGAGAGGTCAAAATATACCGAAAAAAGTGCTACATAATTTGTACAAGTCACCTTACTCTTTTGTTTTATTGATCAAACTCAAAATTTTTTCACACTCTGTGTTGCTCAGAGGAATTTTCAGGCTAGCCAGCATTACTTTAAGATAATTCATTGTACTTAAGTTATAATATTCATAGTTTTTTAGTTTCACAATTAAACTTTACTAAATGCCGATGTTTTTTCAATTTTCCATTTGCTAACAAGCTTTCTTCAGTTCACTTTTCTGTTGGGCTGTGCTGCAGTTTCTCAAATTATGGGATTGATGTTTTAATCACTTCCAATCAAACTACAGCTTATACATTTTAACATAGTTATGGCAGGGGCTCCCACCAAATTTTCTATCAAAAAAAAAGGGGGAAAAGGGACCATCCCTTTAAGAAAAAGGGACCAAAAAGGAACTATTTAATAAACGGTCATTTTTAAAAGAATAAAAAATTTCCTCTCAATTTTACATCTCCTACTTCTTATGTCCTTTACACTGAAATAAACACAATGAAAATATTCTTACATGAATAATATAAAACTTACCTAAACCACTTTTAAGTTTTCATACATTATTTTTGAATTGAATATTTTGAAAGATACAAAATTGAGAGTTCCACTGCATAATTTATTCAGTTCCCTAATACACACTTATTGTTCACAAAGAAATAAAATTTAAAGATTTCATTAATCAAATGTGTAACATTCTTCTGGAAATGATTACTAACACACATAATTAGATGAAATCCTGGCTCTTATAATAACTAAACAAAGCTTAAACTACATTCTTGTAGACTCATAAAAACTCAAACACAATTTGCTGAATATGCAGAATAATTTAAAAAAAAAAAGAAAAAAAAAAAAAAAAAAAATCACTTCCAAAAAAAAAAAAACTTCGCTTTGCACAGGCCTTATTATTAAAGGTCAAAATCAACGGTCGCCACTCGCCGACTGTATTTTTGAAAGTGGAGACTGCAAATTTATGTACCAGTCACCACAGTTTATTTCCCCACTCTCTTTCCTTTTTTTACACAAAGTTTATATTAATGTCCGACCGAAATTTTGGTTTCGGTTTTGGCCAAAAATCAGTGCGCAGCAATTCTTTCGGCCAAAATGCCGAAACGAAACTCATTTCGGAAGTTATCGTGCACGCTCGCCTAACTTCGTTTCATACAGAAACTCGGTCAGCCCTGTTCGGGAATTGTCGTGTGCCGTTCAGATATCTCCGCAGCAAGAAAACTTAGACAGTGCGTTATCGTCCGACGCAAACAGAGGTTAAGTTTTGTTTTGATGGAACTGATTACATGTAAGTTTTTATTTCGTTTCTATCCTTAAATGATTTGTATAGCTAATTAAATATTGAATCAGTAACTTTGTTTTGTTGTTATTAACAAATCAAGTCACATGTAAAAAAGAGTTTGTAAATGAAAAATATGAAGTGTTTAATTTGATAAATTACGTTGCTTAAGTAAACTTGTTTCAAGTTTTTTTTTTCATTCCGATGATCTATTGATGTAGTTTTGTTGTACTAGGGTTATTATTACAGTTTTATTTTTAATTGTTTCAGAGTAAAATGTCACAACGAGAAAAATATCCGATTTGGTAGTACTTCGACAAAAGTATCAGTGATACATCAAAAGCTGTTTGTAAGATATGTAGCAAGTCCTATTCGTTAGGAAGCCATGAATGTTTAGTATTTAAAATATTAATAATATTTTTTATTTATAATAAATATTATAAAAAATATTAATAATATTTTTTATTTATAATAAATATTATAAAAAATATTAATAATATTATTAAAATAATATTTTTTCATATAATAAGAAATAAATAAATGATCACAACAAACTTAATATAATGTGTTTCCATTTAATGTCCTAATTAATGCAGAATAATGGGTAAAATGGTCCAACTTTCAGTATTTTTAAGAATTTTATACTTGAACACGTGAGTTTCGGTTTCGGTTGAAACTAAAGCCATGGCCGAACATTCGGTTTCGGTTTTGGCCGGAAAACCAGTTTCGGTCGGACATTAGTTTATATTAATTGAAAGTAAAAGAGAAACGGAGCATTAAAACAGATGTTGTTGACAGGAGTCAACTAAACTCCAAGATCGATGTCGGCATGGTGGGGAGGGGGAGAGCTGGATCATTGATAAAGGTTATTAGTACCACTTGACCAATTAGCAAAAGTAATCATCTGTTATGGAAATTTTCAAACGGGGATTACGACAATGCGTAAGATTGCGGTTTGAAGCAGACACCTGCACTTGTTTGTTTTTGCAAGGGCTCTCTTTCTGAGAACAAAAATCCGAAGAGTGGCGAGCATTCATTTATAAATTCTTTTCTTGTGATCTATTAATAACAAAAAATAAAATAAAATAAATATTTCAAGATTTATTCCGGCATAATAAGGCTTATGGCCAGCATAAAGTTGATGACAGCTGTCCGTCGTGGAAAATTAACAATGTTCGTCATGAACAAAGACCAATGGAGTACGCGAATGCAGCCGCGAGGGATTTAAAAATAGGGATACTTTATTCTCGCAAAAAGGCAATTTTGTGTATCATATAGAAAATATTCAGAACTGGTTTGGTACAATCTGAAAATCGTTAAAGTTTATTCCTAAGCGTTCATTTCTTATAGTCAGACACATACATTCAGATCAATGGACGTCATGAAGTCGCACAATTTAACTCTCAAAAAGGCGCTTTTCATTTCTAAATGAATCCGTAATTCCCTAATGGTTTGTAATCTTTAATAACTATAGATAATTTGAATTAGGAAGGCCAGATAATGGTTATACTAAGCAATCATTAAAAACAAAAACTTACAAGTGCGTAAAACAGCCAGTTATAAACTACAGAAGCTGCCATTATTTATACTGACAGTTTTCACCAAAAAGCTGAAGTCTAGAATTATGATTGTGAAATAATTATCAAATATAACAACCACATTGTAGGATAGGCGGTGAAGTTATTTTGAATCCCTTTCTTACCCCCAACTGAAAGTTATGTTAGTTTTTTGTTGCTACATTAGGTGAAAATAAACACCCCAGAGGTGCCTCTTTTTGAGTTACGCGAACGAAAGAAAACAGATGAAATGAATAAGCGATGACTGTCACTCTCTGATTCTGATAAGCATTCAATTAGGAAAAATGTAACTTATTTTTAAAAGGAAATTTTATCGGGTTTCATTTACGATAAATGTCTGATTGCGTTGCTTGGAATTTTGTGAAGGAACAGTTATACATCGTGTTTAGTTAAGGGTCGTTTCAATCGATCATATTTTTGTTACGGTATCATTTTAATAGAAAGTGTTTCGTAAAGGGGCCCGTAAAACGATCGATAATCTTTACTGCGATGATCCATGTAACGGAAGGGGCAGGGGGAATGTATGATGGGCTACGATGTAGACAATAGGTCGGCCGACCTACGTCACATCTTAGCAACCCGGTAAGCTCTAGCCGTGCGCCGCTTCAAAGTGAAGATGAACTAAGAATAATGGTTTAATGAACAATGAAAAAACGGTCATTCTGCCGATTTCAGATCTCTTGGCCGATGCCGACGATACACAACTATTCTTCTTCATTAAAATTTTTAAAAAAACGGACCAATACGGACCAAAATAGCCTAAAACGGACCAAAACGGAACTGGCACCAAAAAACGGACTTTTAGGGAAAAAAGGGACCAAGTGGGAGCCCTGTTATGGGTTTTTGCCAACACTACAATATTATGCGCAAAAAAAAAAAAAAAAACACCTGGGATACTATATCTATTTAAAGCAATTTAAATGATACTAAAATTTTAGATATACATATAATACACACACTATGAATGATTAGCTTATCTTGCACATAACTGTTAGGAAGGCTGAGCAATCTAAGGTCATGTGAGTGAACCAGTTTCTTGCAGAAAGCACGAGTTCAATTTTTATTCCCGACAATGCAATTATCTTTTACTTTCAAGTTCATTTTTTTGAAAATTTTGAATTTTTTACAACTTTGTTTAGTTTAAAATTTTTTATACATAACTTATTAAAACTGTTATTAGAATTGTTAAAAAATATGTTAACAGTTTTTTTTTTTTTTTTTTTTTACAGAAGCCTATTTTGTTTACTATTTGGACACAATACATTAAAAATTGAAGCATACCACTTTCTGCAGTAGTCGTCACCGGCATCCTTAAGAGCTGATTTGCTTCTCCAATAAAATTTAGGAACAGTTCTCCTCTTCCCAGAAGATAAAATTCTTTCATGATTTTGAGATGATAAACAACATTTGCTCCTTTCACAATAACTTGCCATAGGTGCTACAAGTAAATAAATAAATAAATTCATAAATTTATGGAGCAATAGTCTTTTTGTAACAGAATTTATCATCAAGGCAAGAGGATTTGAAATTGTACAGAGTGATTCTTATTAAATAACTACACTTTATTATGAGTATCCTTTAAGAAAATATTAAATATATAAAACACTAAAGTCTTAACACAGTTTGATGTACTGAAGCATTATACTTAATGTAATTGTTTGTGCAATGGCAAGCCTACACGAGGGGCATCAGCTTAAGGACAGTGCCTTGGGCAGAAGACTTTTTAAGGGTTCTAAAGCGCATTCATGTTACATCTGGAGAAAACTGCCTAAAACTCAAGATCCTTAGATTGACAGTCATATGATGAGCCCAAACCTGGGAACTTCAGCCATCTACCATATTCAGTGTCTTATCCACTCAGCCATACTTAATGTTTAAGGGAAATTATAAGAAACATAATTATTTTTCATTTCCCAGGGCTTACACAGCAACACATTGCAGTTAAGTCATCATGCAAAACTGCACAATGTTACATCCAGTTTTAACTATCCATATAAACAAACAAAAAAAACAACAACAAAAAAACTTTTGTCAACCTATTAAATGGAACAGGAGATTTTTGTGATTTTTATGTTTCAAGCAAGCATCAAAAATGACAAAACCAAAAATATTGTTTACAGGGAGATTCTAAGCACTTAACCTGAAGGAAGAATTTTAAGTCTATAGGTCTTGATCCATATACTTAAACCTAAATAGAGAACGATTTTCTACCTTCGACTGCATTACATTATTACTGCAACCTACCAGTTGCAGTGCTCCGTCAACTATGTTTGTTGCTTTTTGATAAGTATAGTGGATTGAAGTAATAGTTTCATAACGGAAAGATCTTGAGATGGGACAAATCTTTCAGAACAAAAGGAAAGAGTTAATTTTTCTTTCAAGGGCAGTGAACATAACATTATGTATGGTATTTTAGTTTACAGGGAGACCAAATACAATTGGAGCATTATTATTTTTATTAATAATTAATTTCATAATCTATTTTAAAATGTTTTCTTTGTAAATTGTGACTGAGGATGTAGTAAACTAATTGAACCTTTAATGATTTAAATTTTTACAAACACTAATGTGTGCCTTCCTTTCTATTCTACACTCATGTTTACATTCATGAAATTAAAAATTTATGTCATGACTTTTAAAAGCCAAAATAAAATGTGTTTTAAACTATGTTTTTACACACTGATAAATATATATATATATATATATAAAGCTATAGCAATATATAGAAAGGCTTTGATGATACTAAGTTTAACTGTTGTCATTTCATTGAAATAATTCATTAGAGTCCACATAGTTTAGAGACTGATATGGTTATGTTTGATCATTTATCATTACTTACCTATAAAGGGCAAGATGGCAAGCAATCTTCAGTCTTAAAATTGATATATATATATATATATATATATATTCTTTAATTTTAAATAAAAATTGGTTAAGTCTTAAAAAAAGAATTAAACAAAATTTTAAAAATTAAATCACAATTAATATTCCTTTAACCTTTAAAAGAAGATGTTTTAAAATTATCAGCATGGAAAACACAAACACACAATTCTAATGCTCTGTTACCACATTCCCTCATTTTGACTTTAAAATGCAAAAAATGTAAAAACATACTGTTCTGTTTACAACAAATAGTTTCCTTATTTTTATAATAAACAATTTCTCCATCAGAACCTAACCAAATGTGGAGGTATAGAAGGTTTCGGTGCCAATGCAATGCAATCGAAGCAAGAGAATTACACTTTGTTAAATCACTTGTCACATATGAAGTAGTTGCAGCATTTTAAATTTTGCAGCTATACAATAATGTCTTAACCCATTAAATCTTGGCGGGCCACAAGTTAACCCCTCGAGGGCCACATTTGGCCCGCGGGCTGCAGGTTGTGCACATATATTTTAGAGGGATGTATCATTAAATCAAGGAGAGATTATATTGTATGAAAACTCTATGGGACCACAAAATTTTATCATTATGGAGGGATTCATCATTGTATTGAATATCGTTATAGCAAAGTTTTACTGTAAAACCTGACTTTCAAAGCTATTAACTTATTACTGAGTGTGAGATCCAATCAGTTACCTTATAAGAGAAGTTTTAAGAGAAGCAAACAAACAAAAATCTATTAACAGTTTAAACTACAGTTTATGCAAGAATACCTCAGCAGCACATTTTCTAATATCATCTATGGTGGTTTCAAAACTCAATAGAGAAAATACAGGTTTTTCCAGAAGCTTTTCTATTTTCTTTGCAAAGATATGCTCCTTTTTTAGAAACAAAGAATCTGTAAGGAAAATGTAATTACATATGAGTTTAAAACAAAATCACAATTATTATACAATAATATTTGTTGGTATAAACATAAAATTAATTTAATCTATAGGCACATATACATCGAAGTGCCATTACATAATGACCACCTACTCAATAACGCATTGCGTCTCCTTTGGCCTTCAAAACAGCTGCAACTCGCCTGGGCATGGATGCCACGAGTTCTTGGCGGATACAGGAGGCAGGGTGTACTAAATATTTAAGCAGCGGCCATACAGTCGAGATATTGGAACATGGTAGTGTTTGAGCTCTAAGCTACCGGGGAGAAGACAGCAACTGTTATCCTGAAAGATAGCCTAACCTGACACAACCATCAACATGATGAAGGAAAAACTGGGATTCATGCTACCAGGCAACTCTCGTTTACATATACGCGGTCCAATCTCTATGTTCCCGTACTCACTGTAGGAGCAGTTGAAAATGACACTTGGTAAGCAGAGACACACAAATGTGACATCTGCTCTGCAGTCCCATATCCAACACTATCCACTGAAATGTGTGTTCCAAAACACTTGTACTTGGACCAAAATTGTATTGGGCTGTCAGCTAAGCCACTGTCTACTGCCGATTTTGCTGTACTAGGCGGGACAGTCTCCGATGTCCTCTTTCTTCGATCATGCATGGGCAACAACATCTTGGCAGTTATTGCTGGTTTCACCGTCATTAATCCACTTATTATAAATACTAACAACGGCAGATCGTGAACAACCGGCCAGTCATACAGTTTCAAAGATACTCATTTTGAGTCTTCGGGCCATTACAATCTGTCTTCTATCAAATTCGCTTAGATCAACAACCATTCCCATCACTCACAAACGTAAGTGCAAGAATGATTCCTTACCTTCTCCAGCAACAGTTAAATATCATTTCCAGTTAATTACATTCTCTCCATGCCATTCAGACGAGTTCATTGAAAAATGTGTGGGTGGTTATAATGTAATGGCTCTTCAGTGTGAAATATTATGTGCCTATACTATTAGTTGAGCTCCAAATGCTCTGTAAAGCTGCTTCAACAAAGGTTGTAAAAGACCATGTTTTACCTCACAATATGTAATTAAAATTGGGATCTTCATCACTGTTTATTAATTGTAACATTGATATAAACAGTATTTTAGAAAGTCATCCTGATACTGCAATATTTTCTTTGATAGCAGATCATAAATGCAAGAATGCTTGTATTAATGGAAACTTTTATATATTATCAGTGATGCCTGAAATGGTTGTGGTTGGTTGTATGTGATTATGGCAACGCTACACCAGGGCGATCTGCCAAAGGGGGTGCCTTGGTAGGAGGACTTTCTAAGGGGTTCTAACGCGTATTCACGTTACATCTGGAGAAAACCTACCAAAACTCCAGACCGTTAGATCGACAGCCGCGTGATGGGACCCGAACCCGGGACCTTCACACTTCGGCCATCTACCATTTTCAGTGACATAACCACTGTGCCATGGTGAGGCGATGCTGAAATGAATACTTACAAGCATCTGAATCATCAGTTGTTCCAAGAACAGAAACATATTCTCCAACAAATAATATTTTAGCAGCTAAGCTACTTGGTATATATGATGGTAAAAGCTCGGGCTTCACAATGTACTTGACCTGAAATGAGCAGAAATGCATTAATAATAAAAGTTTTACGAATAAATAACACAGTAAAATATATACTGGGTCACAAGAAAAAAGGAAAGAAAAAAGATAATTACCAAACAATGTCAAAAAACCTGGTATAATAAATAATAAAAGTTATTATTATGAATAAAAAATACTAGTTTTATACTATAAACATGGATATTCAGTATTCAATGTAAATGAAGTGTTTTGTTGTAATACTCAAAACCAACCAATAAAAATAGCTAAAGAGTAATTTATCATCAATAAAATGAAAAAGCAAAACAAGCCATGTAAAGGCTAAGACCTGCACTGCTCAACCGCGCCTTCGCAACCATGGGCTCTGGGGTGCGGATGCATACGCCTCAGGCAAGTCGTCAGTCTGATGCGAAGCCCCCAGTGTTTGACCCCAAGCAAGCTTGGTCCTCATTTTATCGACCCACTCAAGGGATGAAAGTCTGAGTCGGCCTTGCCCAGCCTGGGATTCAAACCCCAGACCTGTGGGGCAGCAGCGCAATGCACTAACCTACACCACTGGGCTTTAAACAAGCCATGTGTAGAATTTACAAAAAATTCTTAATCACACAAGAAAATTTTTATAATTAAAAATAATAAAATTTATAAATTTTTCTTTAGAAAATTGAACTAAATATGAGAAATTGATGTAAGGTTTACATGAAAATATTTATTTAAGGCAGAAAAATTGAACACTACTATATAGTTATAGAAACTGCAAATTGATTCAAAATATAATTATATAATATCTAAAGAATTGAATTAGGTGCAATCGAAGGAAAAAAAAAATTCATGAGCAGAAAATAAGTTTTGTTTTAGTATTTCCATGTCAGCATGTACAATTTGAATAAATTGTACTTGCTGACATCTACATTACAATAACACTCAAAATACTGGTGTAACTGGTTAAATAATAAACAACTTCATAAATATAAATCTAAACAATACAGACTGTTTTGAGTGATACAAATTTCCACCCTCC
Source organism: Cheiracanthium punctorium (assembly GCA_038373885.1). Classification (NCBI taxonomy): domain Eukaryota; kingdom Metazoa; phylum Arthropoda; class Arachnida; order Araneae; family Cheiracanthiidae; genus Cheiracanthium; species Cheiracanthium punctorium. The sequence continues at coordinate 658,941 of JAWZYV010012469.1, forward strand.
ATCAGCTGGAAAAAGTTCCTCCTTTAACAAAAGCAGAAAGTGAGAATATATCTCACTTCTCTTTTTTATATTACTTTTTTGCTTGCATAGAAGCAGAAATTTTTATTGATTGAGGGTGGATCTTTTGTGCCACTTGAAATGGTTCATATTGTATAATTTTATATTCAAGTGTATGATTAACAAAGTTCTTTATTATTTTAAACAACTACAATATGTAAATGTTCATTCACCCAGATGATAATAAGAAGTTACAACTTAGTAGGCAGATCCCATCAATTAATAAACAGCTAAAAATAGTGATATGTATGTAATTCTTATTAGTCTTTTTTCATTCAAATCTCACCCTTCCCCCCCAAAATAAATTAATTAATTAATAAATCCTTATTTAAAATTTTGTAAATTAAAAAACTCAAAGTTGTATTGTAAAAGTATTGAGTTGCATTGTAGAAGTATTGTAATGCTTGATACACTTTCTACTTTTTTTTAATAATGCTCACTAATATGAGAATTAAATATAAAGATTAATTAAAATTTGTATTGTAATGATAAATTAAAACAAATAAAGAAACACAGATTTATGTAATCACCGCCTGTTCTGCCCAGATTCCAAATGATGTCTATCATTTACATTATTTGCTGCTAGTATGTAGAAGTTGAAATACTTAAAATTGGGGTACAAAAAAGCAGACATTGATCGGGAAAATTACTACCCATAATTCCCACAACTGAAGGGTTTTCTGAAAAAAAGAGGTAGCTCCAACTATGTAAGTTTGCAGACAATCTCCCCCCGCTCCAACTGGGAAAAAAAATTGGGGATACCAACCAAGCTAACAAGACACAGACCCATCTCTTGAGCAAGAACTAACAATTAATTGAAGCTACATCTTTTTGGCAACGAATAAAGGATTTTTCCCCCACAGCAAGATAGAGCATATAACTCCAAACTTCCATAGGATGGAGCTATATCCTTTTGCAACAAACCCTCCAATTATATACACGAGTGAGGGAGAGAAGAAACACGGGCATATTGAACATGAATTAAAAGTGAATACATATTTATAAATATATACACACATTAGTATTATGTGTTTCATATAACTTTATTGGAAATCATTCCATTCAAATTTGACAGTTTGCTTCACCACCAGGGAGCAGAAATAACAGTGAAGCAAAAAGGAATATAAAAATTTAACAATTGTAGCGAATAATAAACAAAACAAAAGGAAAAAAAAACAGCAATAAGGAACAAGCAAGATATTAGTATTATTTTACCTATATTTAAGCACAAGCATGATGTAACGTATTAATAACAGGTGTCCAGTCACGCTTGAAGATTTGCAAGATTTAAATAAAGAATGGATGACTTTTTTTTTTCTCCCTGAGAACTCATTAACAATACTTAAAACCAATTAAAACTCAAAAGCCAAATATATAATTATTTTTACCATATTAAGGTTTTTCTCCTGAGATTTTGCAAATACATCTTTTGAACCACTTTTTGTTGAAATATCTGGTTGTATAAAAAATTCTTTGTAAGGGTCTTCAATAAATCCATTCATCATCCAACAAAAGACTTGTCTGTACATGACACCATGGCAATGCTGAAGAATTCTATAAAATAACATGTACTAATATGTGAAACTACAATAATTTTATGTCCTTTAGTTGAATGTCATAAAGAGATAATACAATTCCATAAGTAAGGTTAATAATAAGTAATAGAAAACTGCCATGTGCATATTTTAAAATAAAATAGTGAATCATTTTTTTAACATGTTCTTTTAAACATTTGTACTGAAGTACACAGGATTTTCTTTACATACAGTGAATTATGATCCATGTAATTTTTTTTTCTATCTTTCTTTCTTCATTTTTTAAACAGTAATACTAGCTGCATAGCTCAGCATTGCATGGGTGTATTACACATGTTCAGGCATAATTTTGTTTAAAAAATAAAAGTATCATGTTTAGTTAGCTAGTCCCATTCTTGTCATCGAAATGAGACTTGTTTTCACAGTCACTAATGTTTAAAGTAAATATCAATTTTTAAAAAATATTTTTATGCATATATATATAGATATATATATATATGTGTGGACTCTAATGCAAAGCCTGGCTTCATTGAAGGGATGGAAATAATTTGAATTTATTTTCACACATCAAAAACAATAACTAAATTCAAGAATAAAGCATCATCTCATTTAAGAATAATAACAAGTTTTGTGCTAAAAGTGTTTCTCATTTACGAAATAGACACTTTGAAAATATAAATACAAAACACTCCCAGGAGCTGTGCTGGCTTCTTAAATTTTGAATACCAAGGATTCAAAATTTTTGGATACTTAATATGACATTAGAAAATAATGAAGGCATTATAATTTAACAACACATAGAACATAAAATGGGATTTTCAAGTATGCCTATGGTAATAAAAAATGGAGCAGTACTCTAGAGGACCTCGTATTTGAAAGAAAATGTTTTTTTGGTTATGAGGGGGGGGGGGGGGGAGAAGTAGAGTGCAGTTACTACACATCAATATTATTACAATTCAAAAAACAAGTCAGCAATAATATGTTTTCTGTTTTTAATGTTACAGACAGTGCTGTGAGTTAACTAAGTAAAAGAAGTATACATAATTGAAATTTGAAAAAAAAAATTAAAAGAAATAAGCAATACATACTTATTCATAGACATTTCAACAAGTGCAACTCCAGAATTAGATTGATTATATAGAATATCTAAAATTCTACAACCATGAACCTAAAATATACATATTGTACATTTATGCTTAAACAAGAATTAAAATATATATACAGTACATCATTATGTTAATCAATAATAAAAATAAAAACCATTGTAAAATAGAGTAAAAATTTTGGAAGTTTTTATCTTGATGCTACAACTGAGAACTAAAATAATCCCTAATACCAAACCTATAAAAATAAGCATTTTGTAACAGAATCTTTCAGCAAACATTTAAAAGCTGACATACACAATTTGACTTTACATATATATGTATGTTAGAGCAGGCCAAAATATGCCTCCCTACCCCCCCTCTTCCCTCTGAAATCAATTTTGGCATAGTATGCAAAAGTTGTGTAAGAAAACAAATCAGTACAATAATCTATAAATTTGAAATGTATTTAACAATACCTGATGCATATTGAATATTAGGTGACAGAATAATATTGTGCTTTGTTTTCAAACATTGTATAGGATAATTATAGAATGTCTTGTACAGGATAAGTGTTGTTTGCCTATGAATGTATGTTGATTTATAAAAAAATCAGCAGGCACATATTGAGTAAGTATTCCTTATGTGTTAGTTCGTGTTAGTATTCCTTAAAAAGTCATCCGCCCAAGATACCTTTCATGCAGGTTTGTCTTAATACACAATACAATAAAACAGTCTACGAAAAGAAAATTTTGGAGCCAAACATTGATCATTTTTATAAATCAAGGCATGTTGTAAATAGTCAAAAACATATTCTTTGCATATATTTTGTCAACAGTTAAGTTAAATATTTGGTATAAAAATATCCTCCCCTCCCACACACACACAAAGAAAAAAAAAAGGTATTCTGATCTAAGCTAAATTTCTTATATGATGTTGCTTATTGCCGATTCCCTTTTCAATAAACACAAACAAAAAAGAAATACCAGAAGTTGTTACTGTACACTGTGATTCACTTTTTATGTAAAACAATACTTTATGCATAACACCAAACACAGGAAATTTGTCTTACAGTTGAATCTTTTATAAGATGGTGTAGTGAAGAAAAACATTTTGGGATGTTTTTCAAAGCAATTAGATTAACTAACGCTAGAAAGAAAGGAAGTATCCTAAATAGTTATTAGTAATATTTATTTAGCGATACAATAATTAGAAATGGGAAAATTACACATATTGTACTTATTAAAATTGTAAAAAATAATATTCATCCATTATTTGAAAATGAAATCTATTCTCGTTGGATGAATATTTTTCAATTATTATGTCTCAAAAATCTTCTTTTTGTCTTAAGGATGCGATCATTTCTTTCTCAATTGATAGAAATGAAAGATTACTCATCCAATTTTCGCTGGATCTGTTATATGTGTGGATTCTTTTTAAAGCAGGGGTAGTCAATTTTTTGACAAGTAGTCAATTTTTTGAGACAGTCAAATTACAAATGTATAGGACATTTTTTATTTTCATTCATAAATTTATTCAATTGAATGTGTTTTTTCTTTTTATTTCACATTAATGTAATAAAATATTTTTTTTTTTTAAATCGACATAAAAGAATTTTACGACTATAGCAAAATAATATTTAGAATAAGTTACACGAAACAGCAGTGCATTTTGTTATAAATGATGGAAGAATTTTAAAGAAAAAACAAAAACTGATTTAATTTCAAAAATCATCAAAAAAGATTTTATTTATTTTAATTTAAGATCAAATGAAACGAGTTCCACAGATAAACATTGCTGTTTTGTCTTGTTATAAACAAGACAAAACAGCATATATTAAAATAAATACATTTATTTTAATTTAAGATCAAATGAAACGAGTTCCACAGATAAACATTGCTGTTTTGTCTTGTGCTTAGATCAACATTTACATACATAAATGCATTTTTCATATTTCTAATCAGCACAGTCACCATCTAGTGGTGTTTAATCGCTGGTTGGATGCTATCATTCTAGAGAAGACTTGGCTCTCTTTTCGCAGTACATTCCCCACAAAATCTTCGCGATATTTCATTGGCTAATGAACTGCCCACGTCATCTCCCTTTCCAAGAGAATCTATTTAGAATGATTTCCTTTATGATCAAACAATGGCAGCACTAAGAATCTTATATAAATGTAAGTTTCCCTGCAAAAACGAACAAAAATAATAATCCTATAAACAGTTCCTTTGCAAAAAAAGATTATTCTATTGTGAAAAATTGATAGAAATCTTGTTTTTAAATGCGCTGAAGGCGAGTTCAAAACTCCATGCATTTTTCTGAAACTGCCTACTCATCTGCGCATCTTATGCAGACTGAAGGCCTCGCCCCTGTCTCCAGTTCACAAAGTTGACCAAGGACAGGACAGCAGATGACTGAAAAAGGGTTGTGTAGTCCAATGAATTGCATTTTGAAATACACTACGCAGATGGCAAGATGGAGAAAACAGTATAAAAACAAGGATACCAACTGCATTGCCACAACGCTTCAAGCTGGTGGAGGCAATGTTATGTTTTGGGAAATGTTTTTTTTTTTTCTTTTCTGGCATTGTATGGGTTCTTTGAATCCTGTGAACAATGTCTGAACATACAAGGGTATTTAGGTGTTACTGCAGATCAAGTACATCCACTTATGTTAATGATGTATTTTGCTGGGGAAGGATACTTCCCAGCAAAACAGGACAGTACTCCTTGTCATAAAGCTAGCATTGTCCTCATATGGTTTGAAGAGCACGATACAGAATTTATCTTTTTTCGTTGGCCTGCACAATAACCAAATCTCAATCCAACAGCGAATTTTATCAGATATGGTCACAAATTCCTAATACCACCTACAAGCATCTCATACAATAAATGCCAAGAAGAATTCGTGCAGTATTAAGGGGAAAAGGTGATCCAACCTTGTATCAAAGGAGTGGTCATAATAATTTAGCCACTCAGAATACACAAAGATACTTAATATCTACTATTTAGTTACTCAAAATTTAATCATATTAGTTACAATTATTCAACCTACCACCAATTAAAAAATTAGTTGTTCTGTTTCACTAAATTTTACAGAAGTGTTTTACAAACTCTGTGCTTAAAAAAAAAACACAAAATTTTCCAGGTGATAGCAAGTCACATTTAAGTGAAGAGGGTCTTTGAAAAGCCAATGAAAATAAAGTGAGACAGTACAAGTTACTAAAGCAGAAAAGTAAAAATATAACAAAATTATACCATGAAAACTTTAAGTCTGTGAAGTGGTTTTATTTTTATTCTTAAAACTTTAAACAATAAAACATTTGCTTGAAAATAATTTTGATTTTGCACATGAATTTCATCATAAATGCTTTTCATGAAATAACATTAAAGAAATATAAATTTTATTTCAAGCTTACAGCAGCTTTGGCTTAAGCAGTGGACAGCAAATTTATATTTTAAAATGAAATTCTTCTAATAAAATAAAAACTACTGCTCCTCTAGTTAAAGTTTAAAAAATAACAAATTTTCTTACCTTATCATTTACTATTTCATAAACAATGTTTGATAAAACTTGGAAGAGAAGCAAATACTGAAAAATAAATAAGTAAAACATGGAATCAATTCTTATTGATAAGAGAATTTGAATTGGACTAAACAAAGAGATAATTTATACTGAGTATTTCATTTATTTATAAATGCAATAGATATTACAAAAACAATAGAAATTTCATGTTTCAATTTAAAAAAAATATATATATATAGTCTAAACTGTCTATCTAAAATCTCATAGCAAAGGAAAAAATTTTGAGATAAAGAGGTTTTGAGTTATAAAAGTTTTAAATGCTATCAATTAAAGACTGTTTTATTTGCTTTTCTTGGAGAAAAATACATAGTGATGAATACACTATGATCACAGATTTATTTTACGTACATTCATAACATTTTTAAAAACATAAATATGTTTCTAACAATAAAAATAGTCTTTCTATGGCTTGTAATGTCCAACTTTCTTTGTTTCTATTAGCTTTTTAAGGTTAACAAGAGCTGCGAATTCTTCATGGCAAAATTTACCTGACACTTAAAGTTGTTTAAAGAGTTCGGCCGTGTTCTCTACTTCTGTTGTCTCTTTAGATGCATCAACAAGCAACTTTTGTTGAAGGAAGTTGGTCTTTAAGCCTTGATTTTTGTGATTTATACTAACCAAAATTCGAGATATAGAGGTTTTGAAGGATATTTTTTTGAGATAAACATGGAAAATACATTGAATTTAGATTGTAAATGTAGGGAATTTTAAAATTTTTGAGATATAGAAGTTTTTGAGATATACATGTTCGAGATACACAGGTTTGACTGTATAAAAAAAAATATTGTTAAAATACTTTACAAATGAAGACACAATACCCCAATTTCACAAATCCTTAAAAAGGCAAACTTAAACTGACAGTACTGCAAATGCTATTAGGTACCTTTTCACCACTTCCTTTCAAGAACCATTCTGATTTAAAAATATATATATTACTAAATATCTAACATCAAAGTGAGTGAAAACTGCCAATGCTTCCAAAGCTGTTATTGGTCAAATGGCTGCAAAAAAATAATTATATATCTAAGTTACTTAATGTAATAATCAAGATATTAAGAAACTGAGTCAGAAGACAAAGAATTCTTAAAATTTTAATTATTATATTCATGTAACTTAGATAAGCAATTTTTTTTACAAAGAATATTAAAACTGCACAGAAATGCCACACTAAGTTAAAATGCGTGTGACATAATTGTGAATGTCAAAGTTGAAAAATCTTGTCTTGAGTCATGATGTATGGCATATCATTTAAGAGAAAATGAATAAAATCAAATCATAATAGAAAAATAAGTTTTATATAAGAAATTATGAAAATGTACTTATGTTCATGAATGTACTTATATTTACCCAATAAAGAAGTCCATATACTCAGACTATGTTGTTAAAAAAATGCCTAATCTTCATACTATGTTCTAAAAATGAAAGGAAGGGAGAAAAATAATGTTCTAAATTGCTATTGTATCCGTGATTGCAACAAAGGTGGAGCATCAGCATTCGGAAAGAATCCCGGTAAATTTATTTACTACTAGCTGCTACCCACAACTTTGTAAGTATCAGCTTTAGAATTAGGTCCAGAGAGAAATGAAGCTTGTGTGAATAACAAATATGTTTGCACTATTGACAAAAGTGACTGTATTTAAATATTATTTACTTTTTACTTTTTTTTAAAAGAAGTATAATACATGGTAGTAAACTTCATTTAAAATAAGAGATTAATATTTAAAACAAGAGTTTTAAATAAGATTTAAAATAATAAAAATATAAGATTTAAAATAAGAGTTACTAAATTTAGATTTTTTAAAAATGCATTTGGCAATAGAGGCAATTACGACAATAATTGCAAACTATTTTGAGTGTTCTTGTAAAAGAAATATTTATGCTACATGCATGAATTTTAGCTATTGTTAATCAGGATTAGTGCAGTTTTCTATTAGCAAAAAAAGTTTTAGAATCTATTCTGCAGTTACAGAGATACATAGAGCATAATGTATTAGAATTATTTTGAGTGTTCCGGTATAAGATCTATTTATGCTATATGTATGAATTTTAGCCTATAATACTAAGGAACAGTGTAACTTTCTATCAGTGACAAAAGTTTTAGAATCAGTTCAGTAGTTACAGAGATACACACAGAGTGTAATGAAATTCTTATGAGTATCCCTGTAAAAGAACTATTTATGATATATGCATAAAAGGTAGCCTATAATACTCAGGACCGCATCATTGGCTGAGAGGTTCTGCTCTCGAAACTGGAAGGCGGGAGGTGCCAGGTTCAAACTCCGGTCGCTCCTATCGAACTAGCGGTTCCAGTATTCCATGGTTTTCTCCAAAACCTCACGTAAATACAGGCTAGGATCCCTTAGAAAGTCCCCCACAAAGGGCATTCCCTACATAGGCCTAGGACCCTAGTGCAGTCAATCGGCCTTAATCCAGAAACAAAGAAACAATAATATCAGCCCTATATGTGTTCTGTGTCCTTCTCAAACTGTTATGGATTTTAATCACTTGACAAGCTACCCAGCGCTTTCTTACTTGAACGCTTCTGCTAACAACTTTGTTTTCAAGGCTAGTTTTTATTGGGATGCCAGAGGGCTTATGGATGATGTTGCTGCATCCTGAATGTAGGAAAAAAGAAAAAGGTTCGGTTCAATAGGGATCCGAATATTTTTCTTTATTGAACAGTTTGATATTTTGTTAGCTATCCCTCTACAAAATGGAATAGCTGTTGTGAATTTTAATTTTGGTTTTTGCCCATTGTTAATTGTATTTAGTTTTCTTTTTCGTTCGCTAACAAGTTTTTTGAAAATGTTCCGTGGATAATTTGCTTCATGACACTGCTTCTGAATAAATTGGAATTCATTACATAAAAGATTTTCATTAGAACAGACTAAAAGTATGTGATCGATATATGATCTAATTGGTGTGATTTTATAATTTAAAAAAGAGTATTTGATTTAACGTTGACTATTGCAGTATTACTGGAAGGTTTCTGATAAACGGTGGTTTGCAGTTCGTTATTTTTATTTTTCATAATTTTAACGTAAAAAAACTTGTTAATGAACAAAACAGAAAACTAAATACAATTACCAATGGGAAAAAAAAATTAAAATTCACAACAGCTATTCCATTTTGTAGCGGGACAGCTAACAAAATATCAAACTCTGCAATAAAGAAAAATATTTGGATCCCTATTAAACCAAACCAAACCAATCCATTTTCCAATGTGTAAGATCAGAAAAAGACAAAATTAACCCCACTGAAACTGAAGGAATTTACAAAATTAATTTAATGCATAAAGAAACACATAAAGCTGGATGCTATGGTGGAGTAATGAAAAGGAAAATTAAAGACCGCAAAACCGAACACATTGATGATATCAAATTTAATAAACAATTCACCACTTTATCCAGCTTAGTTTTAACTAAACCAATTACAATAGACTTCGAGGGAATCCCAAAAATAGCTAATTTCAATAATAAATCATACACATATCTCCACGAATCATTGCAGCATTAACGATATGACACAAGCAAACATCAATGAAATCTGAGGTGTCATTTGGTGGAAGATCCGTGGGGTGAGAGGAAAAACAGAAGACAATTCCATTCCTTCCGAGGAATGAGCTGGACTGAAGATGGCCATAGAAGAGCGACGGAAATATATTTCCGGAGGACTTAGGTATTTAATCTATAAGTGTAACTATGGAATTTCCTCTGTATTTCCTTTTAATCTTTTAACATATATACCCATTTATTTTATTTTATTTATTTATTTATTTTTTAAATAATCCAATATAAAAATGTAACAATTTTAGAAAATATGAATTTTATGCTCCATTAAGACTATTATTGTTTATTGTTGCATAAAGATCAGGCAATTAGAAACTCCTGTTTTAAAATGTTGAAAAGCAAATTTGTTTATTCCAGTATTACCAGGGTGAAATACATAATTTTTTATAAGATTTGTTTCTTGAAAAGATTTTTAACACCCCGAAATAAGTGTAAAGAAATGCAGAAATCTGAAAACTAGACTCCAGTTTTAGAGATCTACAAATTTAAACAGCCAATAAGCTTATTCATATAGAAATGCTTTTCTAGAAAATTAACAAACTTTAAAGAATAAACTGATGATTAGTAGAAATTAAAATTTAAACATTGTGTAGTAGATTCCAGAAATATAGTAGAAAGAATTGCAGATTTATAGTTTCCACTCTTTTGTCACAAACTCATTATCATTTTCTCTTAATTTATGCTATATATCAGGGGTGGCCCATAAGTGGATTTGATTGCAAAGCTAATTTTAGTTGAGCACCTGCAATGTCTTAATCATGAATTGACCATATTACACATGGATTAACCCTAAAATGCAAGATTTTTTAAAATGGGTTATAAAAATAAAATTGTAACTTCACTTAGGCTTACTCATGCTAGGGAAAATACATATTTTAATATCTAGTTCCCCAGAAAAATCAAAGAAAAAGTTCAGATTCGAAAACTTAGAATGCCCACTCTATAGCTATCATAAAACAAAAGAAAGTAATTTAGTTTAATTCTTCTTTTTCATTGAGTCCTAATACTACTATTTTTAATAGTTTTGCATTTATTTTCATTTAGCAATAAAAATTTGAAGCAATCAAAAAACTTGGGCGAAAATTTGTTCAGCAAACTGGATGCACACGTTATGAATTCTTGCTTGTTTGCTTAAAAAATAATGTTGCAATACATTTTTAAAGACTAAAAATTACTTCCATATTGGTCATAGTTATAAGTAAATGCATATTTATACAAAAACTACAAAATTTTCTTTTTATTATAGAAAAATGAGAGTGTAGCCAATTCGCTACAGTATGCACTGTAGGGTTATTGTGTGGCCCATCAAGACCTATTCAAACTTTGACTATTGCAGTTTGATGAATTGTTTTCAAGGAAAAAAAATAAATATATATATATGTATATGTATATATATATATATATAACCTGTTAGTTTTCTAGATCTAAGTATCTCCATCACTCCTAGAAATAACCTTAGTTTCAATATATATGATAAGAGAAAAGATTTTAGCTTTAAAGTAATTAGCTTTACTCATTTTTCCTCCTGCTTACATAAATCTGTATTCCACAATATCATCTATAATCACTGCTATAGAATCAAGTTTCTCTGTAAATCACTTTTTCTGTCAGCTAGACAATATAACTTTCCTATAAGTTCCTAAAATCTATTATATACAATCTTGATTAAGATGTGTCTATTGTTTTTGTTAATTTACTGGAGGTTGGGTGGGGTTTTGGTTTTAAGGTTGTAATTGGATGGATGGGTCGGGCGGAGGAAGTTTTCTCTTATATATATATATAAAAATAGAGTAATATGTATAAAAACATTCTGGATGTGTATATGCATGCATATATATATCTGGAGTGAAAAAAAAGGGGGTTCCTATATTGTGATTATTCTGTCCTACTTATATTTAATAATACAAAAAACATTTTTTAAAAATTTATTAGATTAATCTTCTGTCATACAATAACTTATTATTCATACTTTGTCACTATTGATAATCATTATAATTTTAAAAACAATGTTATATTTAATTGGCTATACTATCTATTTTATTCAATAATTTTTAATTTATTATTATTCTATATATCTTTAATTTAATTAATATATCTGGATACTCATAAAGTACCGGGTGATCCAAAAGTCAGGACAAACTTTAAAAATTAATAATTCGAAAACGAATCAAGATACAGAGATGCAATTTGCACCAAACGGATGGAAAAGAAACCGGGTTTTGTGTGGCAACGGAATGAAAATAGTTCTCTTGGTGTCCAACAGATGGCGCTGTCAGATTTCTGATATAGGATTATGCAAAGCGATAAGCGATATAAAAGGGAGCAACTGGAGCAGGTAATGGCAGTCAAAGCTTATACGCATGGAAATGCTGTCCATAGTTGAGAAAGCCCTCTTAGTCAAATTTTATTATAAGAATGCGGAAAGTGCCACAGCGGCATTGCGAGCATGAAGGGCATGCGAGGCAGGAAAAGGCCAATAACGCCTTCTGCATTGATCAAAATGATGAAGAAATTTGAATCTACTGGATCTTTGGCGTCACGTGCAAGAAGTGGTCGTCCCTCAACAGCTGCTACTGTTGTCAGGACAGTGGAGCAGATGGTGCAATCCATGTCGGCGATTTCTGCACATGGGGAGAGCAGTGCCCGAGAAGTTTCGAGGCAGACAGGAGTGCTGTACAGAAGTGTGTGGAGAGCACTGCGAATAACTCTGAAACGGTATCCCTATAAGTTGCAACATAACCAAGAACTGAAACCTCCTGACTTCCACTCTTGTCGCGATTTTGCCAATTGGGTATTCAATAAAATGGAAGAGTAGCACGACTGGCTTCACACTGTGCTTTGGACAGATCAAGTGCATTTAAGACTTTCTGGCGCTGTTAACACCCACAATTATTGAGTGTGGACCACAGAAAATCCACATGCATTTGTTGAGGTACCCCTACAACAGCCTAAAATGACAGTCTGGTGTGGCTTCAGTGCTGATTTCATAATTGGTCCATTTTTTTTTTTTTTTGAGGAAGTCACATAGACGGGTTTCAAAACAGTTTCTGTCACTGGTCAGCGATATGCAGCACTGTTACAGAACAACATTATTCCTGAACTGCAAGTGCAACAGGCACTTCAAACAGTCACCTTTATGCAAGATGGAGCACCACCTCATACTGCTCTGCCTGTGCAATATCTGCAACGCGTAACATTTGGGGAGGATCGCATTATCAGTCACTGCTTTAATCAGTCATGGCCTCCAAGATCTCCCGATCTTACGCCCTGTGACTTTTGGCTATGGGGATTCTTGAAGTCAAAAGTGTACCGCGACCAACCGTCAGCACTAGCAGCACTGAAAGATGCCATCCGACAAAATGTGTCTGCCGTAATGCAAGAAATGCTACTAAATGCTGTGAATGGTGTGGTGATTCGTCTCACAACTGTACTTCTGAATGATGGGCAGCACATTGAAAATTTACTGTAGTACCAATTAATTGTAATTAAGCTGACTTGTAAGTTGTCAACATTTTTTCATTTGTAAATCCTCTTAAACACTATAGCGCCATTTGTTATTTGCCAACAGATCTATTTTCATTTCGTTGCCACACAAAACCCGGTTTCTTTTCCATCCGTTTGGTGCACACCGTATCTTTGTACCTTGATTCGTTTTCGAATTATTATTTAAAGTTTGTCCTGACTTTTGGATCACCCGGTATAATAATATTACCCTTTAGTATTTGGCAACACCTATATATTCTTCTTTCCACTTTTACACTTTTATTTTGTGGCAACACCAGTTTTCACTTTTTACAATTCTTAACATTGGCAACACGTATTACTTGTCTTCCATGTGCTGAAGATTGGTATGTAAATCTGTCAATGCTATTTCTATTTTTTGATATCTTTTTGTTTTCTTTTTTTCCTTTTTATAGTAGGGTAGAGCCCAGAACGTGTGGAGTGAATATTTCTTTTGATATGCCACACAACTGAAACCCTACTATTTTGTTTGCTTTTAATTATAATCCACTGTTCGTGGCTCCTGATGATGGTGACAGTGGTTATAATTTCCATTTCATTCTATTTTCACATTAATTATTGCACTTCATTTGGCTCAGCTTTTATTAATTTTTATTATTATTTTTATTTTTTCAAATTGTGGTTTCTAATTCTTGCTTCTAGCTGTTATCTTTTTAATGCGAGGTATGTCTTATTTGCAGTATATATTGTGTTTTACTTATTAGTTATTATATATATATATATATATTTTTTTTTTTTTCATTTCTCTGTCACATATTCTTCTTCACCATCTGAACCAGAAATACTTTTTAGAAAGGCCAGGATTGTGCCACAAAAAGATTAGGTTATTTCACATGCTAGTAAAAGGAGAGAAAAAATTTTGCTTTTCACAAATGCATAATGGTGGTCCGATCATGCTTAGAATTAAATATTCTAAAAATTGTTAGTATAATTCAGTCTCAACCATCATACTAACATATCTGTGTTGGTAGAAGCGTAATCCAAAAATTTTAGTTTTAATATTTTATGTAGTAAGCTTAGTGTTTATTTTAAAAACAGAAATAATATTGTGATAATTAAACCAACTTTTTAAAAACTTCATATTACTTCTGAACCGGCTTGTATTTCTATTTTCTGTTAATAAAACAAAAAACTTTGTACACAACACACATACATAAAAATAGCGTAGTACATATGTTTTGAATGGTACTCACTCTCCTGCCAATGTGAAAGCTGGAACTGCTGGATTGCAGTGAAAGAAATGTGAACCATTTGTACCACTTGAAATGTACATATTGCACTATTTTTTATGTATACTTGTTTTATACAAAATTATTTATTTTTATTAAACTAGATTTTTTGAGTGTTTTTATTATTTTCTTGAATTGTTTTTAAAAATACTGAATTAGCACTTTTTTTTTTGGGGGGGGGATCTTTTTTTACATCATCTTTTATAGGTTTTTATGTATTTTTTATAGAAAAATTATTTTAATTCTACATTTTGCTTTTTTTTTTAAAAAAAAAAAAAAAAAAAAAAACTAGTTTCAAAACAAACATTTGTCCAGTAAAAAATTGACAGCAGGGGTTTATATTGGAGATGCTTAACTTTTCGACTAAACTTTGGGTGGGGCCCTTAGCAGCATAATCATTTCTACGAGTGACCCTTCTCTTATAAAGTTTGTGCACTCCTACATTAGCGTATACAAAGAATCAAGTACTAATTTAGGACCCTAGTTAAGACAGCAGTAAGGGATTTCAGTTTACATTCCATTAAATCAGGAGTGTAATTCAGTCTGAGACCGAATGCCACTTTTTCTTCTATGTATAGCAGTGACTTATTTTTCAATCTATCGTATTTTTAATTCAGAGAACAAAGTTCTCGGTAGATAGCATGGTTCAACAGTTATTAATTTTCATATATTGCTAAAAGATGATGAAGCAGAAAGATGCATTGCACTATTGTCTTAATACTTGAAATATGCCTAGTAAGGATTATTGTCAATAATTATGGTTTTTGTTTTGATTCCCCTGGACATGACTTTTTTTAAATCTCTATAATTGTGTTGTTTTAGACATATGTAGTTATGTTTGTTTAAACATAAATCTTGCTTAGCTACTCATAGCTCATGAGAATGCACCTCAAACTGAAATACAGTACATAAACATAGTACGTATTTCACACCTCCCCCATCCAAGTTAGACTACTCCGATGACAACAAGTCGACTCCAACACACTTTTAAGATGAAAATAGATCTTGTGTGTGCAAAAGTTGGTCATCCCTGCAACAAATGAATGCCTAATTTTATAAATATTTTCATAGTGTTATTACATGTTTTAAATCTGTTATGAAAATACCTTTTCCAGTTTCAGAAAGTGAGTAAGAGGTAAGAATGGATCTTCAAGCAACTTATTTTCGATATCAATCAACTCTTGTCGATAAGTACATAGAACAGCATCTAGGCCACAGCAAAATGATTCAAGGTATAGACCATATATCTCACCTATAAAAGAAATTGAGTCAATTTAATTGAGGATGGGGGTGGGGGTGAAGAAAAACAAAAATTATTGAAAAATATGAAACAAAAATATGTAACAGATGCAGAGGTTACTTTTTTGAATAGCAGTATGTATCTTGTGTTTCTTCACAAATTCAGATAAGTATTTACATTTTGTTCCCAATAAGCAGAGCCTTTCAAGAATAGTTTTCTCTGCAGGGTGCAAGTGTGGTATATTTGATGACACCTATAAAAAAATAAGATTTTCAGTAAACAAACAAACAAATATTTAATGTTTTCAGAGATTTAACTTTGAAATCAGGAATCTCTGTTCAATGTACCCAACTGAGCTTGTAATTAAATGTACTTTAATAGAATAGGCTTAAATCTCACAATAGGAGTCTAAATCAAATATTGTGATCATTTTTCTCTAATTTTCCAATTTTTAATTGAGCTGAAATCTTGCACACTAATATAGTCTAGAATTTATGAATCAGTCATTCCGCCCCCCCCCAATGGCGGGCCTTAACAATGCCTTGGAGGCATTGGGCACTACTAAGGCCGGAGTTGTTGGTCACTTTATTATGGGGGCACGTAGTAGGTAGACCAATGTTGTCCCCTATGAAGGGACAGACACAATGACATGTACGCCCAGTCGGGGATCGAACTTTGACCGCAGCTGAACCAGAAACCATAATACGGTGCTGATTGAAAAAAAGAGTAAAAGAAAAATAAGTAAAAAAGAACCCCACCCCCCTTCATGAAGTCTTGATATGTGCTCATTTTTAAACCTTTATCTACTAACACGGTACTTAAAAGTACCATAAAATAAAATTTAAATTACAGTCAACTCCGGTCATAGTGAACCTCTGGCCATCAAATATCGTCTACTATCCAAAATTCACTAAAACTGAAGTGTTTCCGTGGTGAACAGAGATACTGGATGTGAACTAATCAGGGTTGGGTTTTTGACGTCAAAAACTGGTTTTTGACATGACACTCGAAAAGTGTCAAAAACTGACGAAAACCTAATGTTTCTTTTTTTATGGTCATGAATAACAATTTTAAATACATTATATTTCACAATTAATGTAATTACATTAAAACTACATATCACCCTTCATATTATTTGTCATGTTAGAACTAAATATCTGAAAAGGTAAAAGGTATTTGTGTAAGTACTTATACACATCTATTTTTTCCTCCCCTAAGTACCCAGCTATTTCTAAATGTGTTAATATAAATAATTATATGAATTACTTTATGCATGATTTAGGATTAGAAGTGTTACTAAAACTATTCCTTATCCTTTATTCAATGAATAATCCTAAGTTATTTAAACATTTTTTTAAAAATTCTAAATATGTGTATAAATAATTTTTCTGCATAAATATTACATATTAACCTCATCTGTTTTATAAATATTTCCTGGGTAAGTAAATTAATAATTTGAAAATGAAATAATGATTTGCTATTATCAATACACTTAAAATTTTATAATATACTCTTCATTGTATTATGTTAATAGTTTCCATTTAATTATTCAAAGCAAGGGCAGTTTATTTTGGTGACAGTTTCTGTACTTATAAAACAACCCCCCTTTTCTTGGTTCAAGTTTATAGCTGTAAGCAGCAACACGGTGTTAATCCTTTGTGGAATGTCTTTTGAAAGGCAAATAGATAGCAAATCTGTTTCTTCTTTGTATTCTAAAGTATGCACCTGGGTGGCCAATGGTCAGAAGTGTGCAATCAGTTTACTTAGTGATAAGAGAGCTTGTTTACAGCAAAATAATATTGTCAGTTTGGAAAAATCTTCCGAAACTAGCTAAGAACACTTTAGTCTTTCTTAAAACTAAGCTAAGCTATTTTAAAGTAGTACTTAAATTTTGGTCAAATAACTGTATTATTCAGTTGTTTTTTTTATTTTATTAAATCTGTTTTGTACATAATTAAAATCATGGATAAAGGTGGTAGGCCAAAAAATACTATATGGAATGATTTTATTTGTGTGAAAGAAGGAAATAAAATTTACGGAAGATGCAAAAAGTGTGGACATACCATGGCCAATAGTGTGGATAGGATGAAAGTACATTCAGCAAAATGCAATAGTGGAGAACAAGAGAAAAAACAAGGCAAAGTAAATGAGGAACAAAGAGTGCATATGGAAACTGATGATACAAGTCTAAAGAAAAGTCATGAATTATTTGAAGTAAATTAATGTACATCTCGAGTTGCAGGTGTTAAAAGAGTTTGTTTACAGCAAAACAACATATCTGATTACATAGTGAAAACTGCACCCAACATGAAAAAACAGCTGGATCTACAACTTGCTAAGTTTTTTTTGCAGTTACAATATCCCTCTTAATGTTGTTGAACAAAACGAATTTCTCAAGCTCATAAATTTGGTATGACCTGGTTATAAACCTCCTACCAGAAAAGCATTATCTGGCAGTCTCTTAGATGAAGTCACTGAAGAGTTAGAAAAGCAAATGAAATCAGAACTTCAAGTAAAGGAATGCACATTAGTTGAAGATGGAAGGAGTAATATCCATAATGAAGCAGATATAGCTTCTTGCCTGCATGCTGTGGGAAAAGTTAAAAACAGCAGTATTTCACCAGAACTTCTACAGCTGATGGTGCATTTGCATTCTTGTCCTTGCAGTTCAACATCAATAGAAAAAATCTTTTCCAATTTTGGATCTATCCAGACAAAGTTACGTAATAAACTTGGATTACAAAAAGCTGCAAAACTAGTGTTTTGTTACCGCATGCTCCGGGGTAAAAAGGAATTAGAATGGGACTAGGTAAAAATGTAATTGTGTAAAACTGAAAATATTTGTTTTATTTACTTGTAATTTCACAGATTAACTTAAACAAATGTATTTTCATTTTTAAAAACTAAATAGGTTGATAATTTTTTTTTCATAAATACTTTTTTTTCTATTTTTATAGTAGCTTATTTAGTTATTTTCTATTCAGTACAGCTTGAACCAAACTCAAGTTTGGGGGTTGTCTTGTCCACAAAATAACAGTTTGCATTGTCCAAAGGTTTATTCTAGTGTATTACGTCAAAAATTATGATAGTTGTACTAATATTTTTGTTACAAAAGTGGTTTTAGGACAAAATTTTAGGTTTTTGACACTTAGTGTCAAAAACTATTTCAAAAAGGGGTTTTTGACATGACGGTTAAAACCGGATAAAACCACCAACTGTCAAAAACTTGCCAACTCTGGAACTAATGATTTACGTTCACTACAGCCGAAGGTTTACTATATCTCGAGTTGACTGTGTATATGGATGGATGATGGTTCTTTATAAAACATAAAAACTATATAAAAGAATTATATAAAATGTACAAAAATACCATAAAATATATATTTATATATTTCCTACAAAAAAATTGAAGAATTATTGATTGCTGGTACATTTTTCTTTTCAGGATGTGTTTTTTTTAAATTTATTTTTCACTAGTCTACTTATTATCCTACCGTCAGGAGATGACGGGTGTGACGCAAGCATCACACGGTACTGGGAAAGTTTATTTGTATGGTATAGCAATGAACGGGACGGTGAGAAATAAGGAGGAGAGATTTGTTTTAATTTTGGTAAAATTTGGTTGAACGCCCCCCCCCCCCCCCCCCATAAATGAACTCTTTCTGAGAGTGCACTCTCTTGTTGTATGCACTGTTGGCTGATGAAGAAGAAAGGTGGTTTTTTTTTGCTAATTTTGGTAAAGAAATGTTGACTTGATTTTTAACAACTGAATGAAAATGCCCTTTAAAAAAAAAAAAAAAAAAAAAAAACAACGATTCTGAAAGATAATTATGTAGCTCTTGAATGAGAGCGATTCATCAATGACAGTGTTATCTGCATCAACTTTCATTTCAGAACAGGCACTCATTTCATGGAAACAATCTCAAAAAGATTTTTGATTTTTTAATTAAATGATTTGAAACTAATGAGAAAATTTTAAAAATATATAATGGCTGAAAAAAGTAAGAAAACTAATGACAATAAAACTGAAAAAGAAGAAAACATACTGCTGCTGGATGTCCTTTTGAAATTTCGGCCAGATATTTGGCATCTGGCCAAATCAACATCCATTGCATTCTGCAGTAGGGTTTGGCAATTTCTCACTAAATATAGAATATATCACCAAGCTGAGTTCAGTTTTGGTAAATTAATTTTTTGTGCCAAACTTGGCAATAAGTTGTGTAAAGTGGCCAACCTTGGCCAGTTTTGACATACTAAATGGGTAAGTAATGGGTGCTACTGGCAAATGTTTAGGCATTGGTTTTAAAACATGGCTTTTTTTTTTCTAATTTTCTGAATGATAATACAGGATTGATACAGATTTCAACACTTTTGCAGATTAATTCTGTATATGATTTTTTAAAATAGCTTTAAAAACTGAGTATAACTGAAAATTTGCTTAATTTTGAACTTTATTTCAAAACAGGGATCAAGCTGTAGTCGCATTTTTCGCAAAATGTGACGAATTGTGCGAAAATGCAAAAAAAAAAAATTTGTCCGTCGCGAAAATGCGACAGCCATTTTTAACTTCCGTGTTCTCTGAAAACAGAATTTTCTGATTCCCAGAATAGCCTTTACGCACTTTAGTGATCTTTTCTTTCTTTATTTTTTTTTTCCTTCTCAAAATTCTTAAGAGCACCTGTTGGAAACACCCAATCAATCACCTTGAAGGTGGGCTTACCCCTTTTCTCGTGATAATCTGCTCTTAAAATTTGCAAATGGGAGGTTATAATGCCTACGATTGCAGTTTGTACTAAGTTTCCTCCATCTGCAATGCTCCCTTCCAGGGAACAAAAATTGGACAAATGGATAGCATTCTTTTTATGTGTTGTTTTAATACCAAAAAATTAAACAAGCGTAAAGCTGATGACAGCTGTCATTCTTGGAAAATTACTACTTCCGTCATGAATGAAGACCAATGAGAGAGAGACATGTGTAAAAAGAGCAGCGGGAGGTATTTAAAATTAAAAAAATGCGTTTTATTTTCCAAAAAGGCACTTTTGTGTACCATGTGAATAACATTCAGAACTGTTTTGACGTTAATGTGATTAAAGATTATTTCTAAATCTTCAATTCATAGACTGTGACATAAATTCAAACAAATGCATAACTCGAAATCGTGCGCAAACTTTCTAACTCGCAATAATCGTTCTGCATCTGTAAATGAATCCGTAATTCACTAATGCTTAGTGAACATCTGTAATATTGTAAATAAACTGAAGTATGAAGGCCAGATAATGATTACACTAAGCAATCATTTGGAACAAAAACGAATAAGAGTAAAACAACCAATTATAAACAATGGCAGTTGCCATCGTGTTGCAGAGATTAGAACTGCAGGATTGCTTGGCAATACACAACTGCATAACACACACTTTTAAGGATCGACATTGAAATCATTTTGAGCCCTCTCCTTACTCCCACTGAAAGTGAAATATGCCAGATGGCCCTTTTATGATGCTGAAAACAAACATCACAGGGCACCTCTCAGGTCACGCAGACGAAAGAAAATAGATGAAATAAAGAAACAAGTTACATCTGAAAAACATTCCGATTATGAAAAAAATAATTATTTGTAAAAACACATTTTATCTGGTTGTATTTATGAGAAAGGTGTAATTGCATTGCTTGAAATTTTGTGAAGGGGCAGTTACACAACACTCGTAAAGGTTAGTTTTAATGGATGAAATTTCTGTTACAGGATAGTTTTAACAGATAGCACTTTGTAAATGAATCGTAAAACGGTCCTTAATTTTAACTGCATTGATCCTTATCAGGGGGAATGGGAAGTTTTGGCAAATAAGAATGAGTACAAGGAGGACATGCCAGGAATTAGGGGGAGAAAAAGGACTGCCAGGCGAAAACACGTGCGATAAACAAAGGGAGGATTTTTTTTTACTGAATTCAAGTTCTTCTTTCTACATTGCTTCACTATTTCTATTGGAAATCTGAAAAAGTAATTTTCAGATTTCCAACAGAAAAGTTTCCTAACCCCTTAATTTCTTATTTATGTAAATTGAATTTAAAAATAGTACAGTGTAAGTAAAAGAAAATTTAATATTAATTGGTGATACATTAATTTATAAGCAGCTAATTTTATTTACCATTTTGCTACAGCTTTTTTCTACATTTTAGCACTTTTGCTACAGTATTTTCTGACCCAGCTTAAACCCTGTTTCAAAATAATGCACAAATAGTAGGATTAGAAAGAAAATAAATAGGAGCTCACTTTCATTCCTTCAGATGAATCAAAAAATATACTGCCAGGATATCCATTTAATGCCATTAACAGCTCGTGCAACATTCTAAAATATAAAATTGTTAAAGAAAATTATAATACCTAAACTGTAAAATTAATCTATTAATATTAAACTAACAGTAGATGAGAGATTATTAAATTATTAGTGCAGAATTTCAGATAAGGGATTGCAACTAATATTCTCTGTAATGTAACTAAACTATAAGGCTAAAACTAAAATCATTTCAATATAGGTAAAAGACTTCCTCAAAACCACTAACAGTTTAATTTACAGGATTTCATATTTATATAAATATCCGAGGGATTGCAATGATGTACTGTATCAAGTATTTTATTAATTTTTTTCCAAAAAAAAGATCTGCTCTTTTTCAAATCACTGGGACTGGGAGTCACAATTTTAAAACTTTAATTGTCCTTGCAGACTCACATTTATATTAGTATTAACCCCTTCGGCCCTGAATTTTGAATAGAGCAGATA
The DNA here is from genome assembly GCA_038373885.1 of Cheiracanthium punctorium. NCBI lineage: Eukaryota > Metazoa > Arthropoda > Arachnida > Araneae > Cheiracanthiidae > Cheiracanthium > Cheiracanthium punctorium. The sequence continues at coordinate 681,536 of JAWZYV010012469.1, forward strand.
AAAAATCAGTGAGTGGTTCGATATGCAGTACTATATGTAAATATCATAAAAATGAAATATTATAACATTCAGCCAACTATCAAACTAATTAAAAACATTTTAATAATAGGACACGGGGCTATAATTGAGAAAAGCAGAATTTTTTTTTTTTTTTTTGTATAAAACCATTTGCAACAATTTATTTGTGCATGAAAACATGAAAATGCTTCACACTTCTCATGCATTTTGATTGCATGCATTCATAAAGATGCATTTAACTTTTGGCTAGAAATGGCTTGACATGCCCATTATCTTCTCTGCCATCTACTGAGTAAAAATGATAATGTTTTGCTATTCTTGCATGTATTATTAGAAGGACACTAGGTTTTGGAGTTAAAATTCTTGAAAAATGAAGAATATAGAGTAATGCTAAGATGTGTTCTAATATTAGGGCGTCAGGGGTTAAACTGATAAATGTTTACATTATTCTTTAGAGTCCCGATACGTTTGGTCATTTTAATAATACAGATTAAAATGCCAATGAAAAGCCGTTTTAATCGATTGAAATTTTGTGACATAAGTCCTTTTATGGCATTCAGTTCCATTTTCTTAGCTAATACTAAAGCACGTTTGGGAATGTTCTGCTGCCATATTAAATGGAACTGATATTCAGGACTATTAAAAAAAAAAAAAAAAAAAAAAAAATTCTAATTTAAAGTCTTTCAATTAGATAAACAAAAATGAGCTTATATATAAAGCTGAATAATTTAGCTTTAGATTATTGGTTTAACTCTTTAAAATAATTTCAACAATCCCAGAGAACATAAAAAAAATTCCAAATTACTCAAAGAACATCTTCACTTAATCAAAGAAAGGCAAAACTGATTCCAATTCTCAAAGCATCTGACCAAGGAAGAGATATTCACACCTGCAAACAAGAGGGTGACTCATTGGAAGAGGGAGTGGACCCCACCCCTTTAAGGCCGCTTTCCACATCGAGAGGGAGCCGCTCGCAGCTTGGCCAATTATCACGTGTAAGCAATAAATTTTTCGCACTGCAGAGAAAGCGATACTCCGGACAAAAGGTAATTGGGGACCGTGGATAATATTGTGGTTTCACACCCCATCTATTGTTCGGTAGAGGACAGCATATGTGTCACCCAATGTAAAGGCCTCTGCCGATAACCAGAGACCGTCGCGGCTACAATGTATTTGAGGGGGTTTGGAAGCGGCGACTGGCAGCGACACATGGGGTGTCATCTACCGAATAATAGATGGGGTAGAAACCACAAGCGTAAAAACCGCAATATTATCCACGGTCCTCAATTACCTATTGTTCGAAGTATCTCCCCCTTTCTTCTGAGTGCGAAAAATTGATTGCTTACAAGTGATAGTTGGACAAGCGACCCGCGACAGTCTCTGGATATCGGCAGAGGCCTTAAGACGTGGCCAAAAATCCTCCTTCAAATACATTGTAGCCGCAGCAATCACTGGGTGTGGGCAATGGCCTTTACTATCTTAAACTACTCAGTATCTCCCCCTGCATCTACTCATATTACACCAGCTCCTTACCACACAACAAACAGAAAGCATGTGATCTGATCTAGTTACAGTCCAAAAGCCTGTTGACTGAAAAGAGACTACTGTCATAGTTCTTTTAAACTGATGTAAAAATAAACAAAATTATGATAAAAACAAAAGTTTTAAAAAATTGTTTTATATATAAACAATATGCAGATATGCTTTCTTCATGCCTCAGGCAATTTACAACCCCCCCCCCCAAAATAAATAAATTACAGAATTGGCGGAGACAACATTTAAATTTGAAAATTTTCCAACCATGGAGCACTTAAATTTAACTAAATTTCTTTTTCTGCATGTTTCATTACTGTTAGAATAACTGTTCCTAAAAGTGCATAGTACAACTTCTGAAGAGATATGAAAAAAATCTTTGAATCTCTAAATTAGGATAACTTAATTGCATAAAAATAACTTAAAAAGTTGCATCATTTCTGGAGAAGAAAAAAAAAACCCAACCTGTTTCCACTTTTTCTCCCCAACCCCCATTTTTTTATTATTTGTTATTGACACACTCTCTCTTTTTCCTTTTTGCTTGAACTGATTAAGAAAATACTAATTTAAACATTAATAAACTATTTTAACTTGATTTCCTATGACACACAATTAAATATAAATAAATACAAAGTTTTTAACTGACAGGTGAGGAGATTCCCATTATAAACAAAGCATTGTCTACATTAAAAATAAATAAAATTAACAGTTATATTACTGATCTAAAATAAGTCAGAATGAGTGTAATTCGACTTGTAGTTGACAATAACAAAAAAAAAAAAAAAAAAAAAAAAAAAAAGAAAGAAAGAAAAACTTCCAAGTTTTGACACATATTTACTATATGTATAATCAGATTTTGTTTAAAAAGTTTTATATTTTAAAAATAAAAAAATTAAATTTTAAGTAAAATAATTTTAACTCATTATTAACTTTTAAATAAAATAAGCACCTTTTTAAATTAAATAAATAAAAAATTATTTTATAATAACATTTGCATGCAGCATAACATTTTAAGAAAAATCATCAAAATATTTGGTTTTCAATTAAATTAACCTATTAGGACTCAAAATACCACCATTTTTATTTTAAATTATCTTACTTTATGCATTTACATGTAAGTAAAAAAATAGTTTGCTTTGTTAAGAGCTGTGCCTTTTTCTGAAACAGCTTTTGCAAAATTATTGTTTTTATGAAATTTTTTTGAAAAAAAACCAAGTTTATGAATTTTTGGGGGTTCCAGTTTTAAACAGCACTATCAAATTAATTTTTTCTATAATCTCCAAACCTTTGTGACCATTTTGGTATAAATTTCAATTTAATATATTGAAAATAAAGAAAGTTATGATTTTTTATCTGAGAAAGCACCATTAAAATAAGTGTATGCAAAAACGCCATTTATGGTCACTTTCCTATTATTTTAATAATTTTTATCTTAAAAAGTATTAGAGATATTGAAGTAAAATTTTACATTGTTAGTTAGAACACTAATGGCTACATTTATAAAAATTTTCAAAGAAATCCGAGACGGTGGGTGACATGGCCTGGTTGATTTGAAATGGAATGACCCAAGGGGCATCATAGCTTTACCTATTTGCACACATCCACATTTAAAAATATAACGCATGAAAACATAAATTTAAACATGATCGACTAATATGGATTTTTATTTAAAATGGGAAACGCAGGTTTCAGGTCAGGCAAAGCCTCAATATGCTTATTCTCATTTGTTGCAAATAACTCATGAAATATATTTTAATTTTAAACTATAAATATCTTGAAATATTAATTCTTTCACAATTAAAGTGACCTAAACCAGCTTTATAAATGAAAAAATAAGAATACTAACATGAATTTTTATATTTTTCAATAAATTTTAAGTTGCATGTAGGGAACATTCAAGGCATGAATAGAAAACAAATTACTGTTATTTAACAATCAGCTATATGCTAAAAACATATTTTTAAAATAGCAAATAACTGAGTAAATATGAATAAATAATCAATAAAAATAATTTTTTTAATTAACAAACAGATTGATTTGCAAAAAGCCGCCAAGGAACGGTTTGTTTACAATATTTGTCAGTGGAAGTAGCAGTGTAGTATAGATACCACAGATTAAAGGGTCTAATCTTGCATATTCGGTTAACCGAACGTTCGGTTGCGTGACGTCAGAGTACAAGATTAAGGTAGTAAGGTGACCAAACGTCCCCATTTTCAGGATGTTTTTCAAATTTTCCCCAGAATGTAAAAATGGAACTGAGGACAATTTTTAATTATTGCATTGTTTTTCAATTAAATTACTGTTAATTATTGCATTAATTATAAATGTCCCCAATTTTGTTGTCAGAATCGGGGACATGTCCCCGATTCTGACTACAAAAATCTGGTCACCTTAGATTAAGGCCCTAGCAATGACTGCACGTTTTCTGCATGGGCGTTCATCGACTCATCGCTAACTCACCGACTCATCGAATTAAGACATCGGCAAGAGCACTTATGATTTTTCTCAATAGATGAATTTTTATTCATGCATAGAGGTGATCTAGACAGCAATTTCGCCAATGGGAAACCGACAAACAATTTTTTGTCGGAAATTGCAGCTCTATAGTCATCGGGCCTTGCAGGCATAGATATAGGAATAACTAGATCACGCATCCGTATACTAGTAAGAGGTTTTTCTTGTTGCCAAATATCTTCGGTGGCATCGCCCATGATAGTGGCAGAAAGCAGTGTCTTGATCATGGTTTATGGTTATTTTCGCCACTAGTCCAGCATCTTATTTATTTATTTTTAATTAACTTTAAGCATTATCATGCCCAAGTCGTGCTGTGCGTATAATTACACTAACAGGTTTAGGAAAGGATCTGGAATATCTTTTCACAGGTAACAAATGCTTAAAATTGGTGGTATTGAAAATCAAATACCAATTGATGTTCAATAACAGTAGTATTTTTAAATTTCCTATTTACCTATGCTTTTCGTTCACTTTGTAAAGTAATTGAAGGAGATATTGCACATCCTTCTTGAATTAAAGTAGACATTGCTTAATTTATGTTTCTATATAAATATAATCCTAAAACATTTGCCCGTACGATATATATATATATATATATATATATATATTACTTATTTTTAAATTGTATACTTGGCACTTAAACTATAAAAAATGAGATAAATAAAGCATCGTAATTTACTTTTTACGAATAATTATTAATCATATTTTACAGGAAATGATTAATTTTTCTATCATTTTTCAAAAATAACTCTTGAATTGGGGATATTGAATTTATCTTATTTATTCTAACTAGATTTTCCACATTTGAGCATTTTTTAACGACTTTCAAAATTACTAGTTTTAATATTAAATTCATTTTTTTAGTTCAACGTGATTGTTTGTTTAAGTCTTTATTTATGTTTCTTTATACTTTTGTTTAAGTAAGCTTTATTAAGTTAGTGTTTTATGGTAAGTATTTTAACTTTTTTTTAAAAAATAAGCATATCAGCTCTGTAGTGTTGTATCAAATCCACAGTTTAATTAAAAAAAAAAAAAAAAAAAAAAAAAACACCTGGCTGGTGACGCAATTTTTAATATTAACTGAAATTCTATTAAATCAGTGCTTTAACTGAATGTACGTTTAAGTTTACACATCCCTACAAACAATCGTACACTATAAAATGTATTTTTAAAAAGCCATAAAACAGTTAAGTTATGCCAAGCAAAGTTATCATGGGAGGATTATTTCTGATGATTTTTGTGCAATGTTGTGCACAAAAAGTGCACATGCTTTGTGCAATGCTTCGATGCTGCAAACTGTCATTTTACTTAATTTTTCTAGATGACTTTCTGATTTTAATAACTTTCTGATTGTTTAGGTTTCCACTATCTAATAAAGAATTGACAAATAAATGGATTTCTGCTGTGCCATCCCTCTCATTCTTTCATTCAGAGTTTTGACATTGGAATTTGTTAATGTTGCTTTCCTATTTTAGTTTTTAGCTTTGATTTTTTTTTAAAGTATCAGGAAGAATACCTAAAAATATGCTATACATAGTAAGCCTTCTTCGAACATGTACTGTTATTAAATTGAGAGTTAACAAGATTTTTAGAAATATTTTAGTGCGGCTTCAACTTGGTGGAGAATTATCTCGCTTGAATTCCAGCATAAAATAATGCTTTATTCCTGATATTTATCCCTGCTTTATTTCTTAGATACTGCAAATTTGATATTGAAATTACAATAAAATATTGTTCCAATGAACTTTACAAATATTTCAGGTAAACAAAAATTTGGTATGCGATCATCATTTACCTACTATTACAATTTTAAGCTATGTTTGTCAGAAAAGGATGTAAAAATAATGAACTTTTGTGTATTTGGGATTCTGAGAAATAAACGTGTGTTTTTCTCTGTAGGAAACAGGGAGACGCATGAAATAAATACGTATTAAATGCATGCATTTCCACATACCTTCTCCCATCAAGCTTTTTGAAAAAATATTTCTTCAAATTTAGCCGAAAGTATGGTAAAATTAAAGAATGGAGAATGTTTTTATTCAAAACAATGAGCCTTGGTATATTTTAAACAAAGAATAATAATCTATTGAAAATATATTAACTGTATTAAAATAATCTATATTTACTATGTTAGTTATGAGAAATGTGTGAAAAACATGCACCCCAGAAAAAAAAATGGGGGGGGGGGTATTTAAAATATCCTAAATATTAATATTAGCTAAACATGTTTTTACCTGTACAAAGTTGTGGATGTACATAAGCGAAAATGCACTGTTCAAGAGAGGCAATTTTTAGAAAACTGATGTTTACATTTAGGGTTCCAAGTTTATTACATTGTAATATTTTTAGAATGTAACATTATAACTTTTTGGAAATCGGTTTCTTTTTAAGATATAAAGGACGTGTACAAAACACGTTTTGGACTACCACTTCAAAAGGGATAAAATTTCCTAAGTATAGCCTTTTTCCTTTAAAAAAAAAAAAAAAAAAAAGTAGAAGAAGGCGTATTTGAATCTCAAGAACGTTAGAAATACATTTACGAGGTAAAGAAAGATCCAAACTCAATCACCAAACTATGCCACAATATTATGATTTTCTTAAAATGTAACAAGAAGCACAATCCCCCCCCCCCTTGATATGAACGTAGTTTTCTCTTACGAGATCTATGACACCTCGGTCTTTTACCCTAGTACTTCCAATACACAATTGATACTTAATTTCAGTTCCCATCTTTGTTCAGAAAAAGTTTTTGTTTTCCTTGTGTGCAAAAATAAACATTTAATCGATTATTTTAATGTGTTACATTTTTAGACCATCTAACAGCAAAAATAAACTAAAAATAGCTAGCAAAATATCATAACAAAATGTTTTTTCTTTGAATTTGGTTCTGAACGAATCATCAATTCTGTATTTAAATGTAAATTAATGCTGTTGCATAGCAGTCGTAAGCAGCGACGTTTTCGTCTTTCTGCCACTATCGTGTCGTCTGCTCCGGAAGTGCACTGGCAACAAGTTTCCTCCCCTTGTGCGCAATCTAGTTCACTATTCCTATATCTATGCTTGCAGGTCTCCCAGTGGATTGCATTTTACCAAAATTCCTATGAATATTTGCGATTTTGGACGTGCCATTGCATAATCTAAGGAAAATTTGAGCCATTCTTGAATCAATCGCATTCTTTAGATTTCTTATATTGGGGTGGGATCCCCCCCTGTCCCGTCCCGATTTGCAAAGGAATATTTACAGAAAAAAAAACAACGAAAAAAAACATGTAAGTGTTTATTATATGAAATCGTTTGTCATATTTAAACAATTTAAAAAAACTGTGTTTAAAAAAAAGAAAGTCTATTTGAGCGTCAGCTGCATTATAAGAGTAACGGAGACTTCATTAAAATGAGCAACTCTTTTGAAACCTCATTCATGTAAACAGCAAGTAGAGAAATCAGCTAATTTTTAAAAGCTATCCAAGGAATGTGAAAGTTAAAACCACACTAAAATTCCTATACAGTTTGCAATATTGTTTTCTAATTATTAACTTTGAATGTTGTTGCTACTTACACACATTGGTAAAAATTGAAATTATTTCTTACCAATCTAATAATTTGACTATTATTAATAATAGCTGAATGTCACTTTGAGAAAGTTTCACCCCCAAGTCCCAATCTGAAACTAAAATAACCGCTAGTTTGATCTTTGGCTTCTACACTGCATGTCTGGATGGCCTTGCGGTACAGTGTCAGTCAGTGAGTCAAAACGCTCAGGGTTCAGGCCTGGTGGAGGCAGATTTAAAAAAAAAAAAAAAAAATTCAGAAAAACGGAAAATTAGCATCCAAAAATAATAAACAGAACGGACATGTTTCGAAAATTTTGCTATCAATCGTTTATTTTTTATTAACAAATATATTTTAATCAGTTTATCGGTTTCTCATCGTTTTTTTTCTTTATTTCATCACAGTCATCGGAAAACGATGATCGGCTTGATGGCCCCCCGAGAGGACATTTTGTACCAGTTACCGATGAAATTTCCCCGTTTTTGGGTGAAAAGCCGAGATCGGCCATTGCTCGTTCTGGTTCTCCTCTGATTAAAATCACCCGCCTCTCATCGACTGATGGGTTATTGCTACTAGGGTTGATCTGCTACATGAATATTATCTATGTTTTGAATTTTATTGGTTCAACCGGGGCCGTCGTTATTAGCAACCGGGCCTGCTTCTTCGTTCCCACCGGAAGAAATGAGTGAAACATTGAGTCCTAATATTTACATTTGCACTGTTCGATTGTATGTGATTTGGGATTATAAACGTTAATTTATTTTATAATTAAAAAACAATTTTGTTATAGTTTTGTCATAATGATTTAATGACAAGGTATTTTAGATGTAGGTAATAATTTTTTGAAGATTGCGCTTTTTTTTATGGAAATAAATCAAGGAATTCAATCATAGAATTCGAACTGTAAGTTCTGAATGTAAAGGTTAGTGTACACTTGTATTTAGAAATTCTACAAATTTATAGGATATAAAGCATGTTTTGTGAATTAATATTCATGTGTTATTTATAAATCATTTTAATCTGAAATCGTTTAACTTGGGTAGTTTATTATTCTAGTAAATAAGCGTGCGTTGTAATACTAGTTAGACATTCTTATCTGTTTAAATCTTTCAGTTGAAAATGTCATTTATCATTTATTATAAATGCAATTAAATGTGTGATATTGGTTTCAGTGCAGAAGTACTGTAAAATATGTTATTAATTTTTGCACATGTTTATGTAGAAACTTAAATTGAAGTTAATATTTTGTATAAGCTTTCATCATACTCAAATTCAAAGTTCCATTTAGATAATGGCTATAATAAAAAGTAATTAATTCACTCTTTCGTTTGTTTTTAGTTTACTACATTTTTTAGCGCAACTTGTGAAAAGGATCTTGAAATTTTTCAAGTCCTAGAGCTGTTAGTTTATCTTAATTTGTATTCAAAGTCCGTGGAGCAGGGTTTTTTTTTTTTTTAAAGCTATAACCCTAATATACAGCAATGCAGGGACGAAAACATTTGTTTTCAATCGCCAGTTAATAATAACTTAAAAAAAAATTATGTTTGGTATATTAGTGGTATTTCCTAGTATGGTTTTCTAAAATTTATAATTTTTCTTTGGAGAAGAAAAAGTATATGGAACTAACACTGAAAATTATAAATCATTTTTATTTCGAATGGTAAAATTTTCGATAAATAAACTCATTTGAACTAACCAAAATAAAAACAGTTAACAAACGTGTTTTATCATACACTGTTACGTTATTCTTAATCCTTTTGATATATTTTATCTCCCCTTTAAATTCGTACTACTATTTATGGGACACCCTTTATTTTGTAATTCATTCTAAATGTTTCTCGTTAAATTAATTTACATTATTTTTCATGTAAATACCAAGGACTTGCAGTGCACAGGTTGTACTTATAATTATAGCAAACATTCTTCTGATACCTACGCCTTACAAAAGATTAAAAATTAAATAGTATATCAGTACTTAAATTTTGTATACGTGAATTGTAAATATCAAATATTTTAAATTCTATTTCAGCTCCTCGTCATATATTTTGTTAATATATTAACCGAACAATATTTAATAAATGAAAATTTAATAACTACTAGTTAAATTTATTTTAAAAGTAATAATCGTTGTAACTGCTTTGAAAATGTGAAACTTAAGCATTCAGTATAAAGAAATGCATAAAAATGTCTGTATCATTTGTGTATTCGTTTACTTTAATGTATACTAAAAGTCAGCTTAATTTTTTCATGTATATTAAAATTCAAGCTAAAATAATGAATCATGAGAGTGAGCACTACTTTGTTTTTCTTTCAAATTACATGCATCTATTTACTTTAATGTCCGCGTGTATCATAGTAAAGAAACTGTTAATGAGTTCGTACTTGAATTACTAACACAATCACTACTTAAAACTACATTTAATAACGTTTCAAAGCATCGGAAAGCTTAAAAATTGCTTGATGTATACGGGAAGACGCGAGCATCCGTAGGCCTCTTTGGATGACTCATCGAAATACACGCGCAGGCCCGTTACTAATAGCGAAGGCCCCGGTTCAACCTTGGAGGTGAGAGTATTATTAGCAATTATTAGTTTCCTCCAAGGATGCAACAGGCAGTTTCATATGTAACACATGCCCAAAATCGATCTTAACTTTACGCCATAGCTTTAACTTCCTAGTGTTTGGTCGTAAGTCGGATTCATGTGTAACATTTAAGATAAGGTGACCATACGTCTCCAATTTCTGCGTTTTTAAGAGATTTGTCTCCGAAATGTAAAAAAAAAGCAATTGGGGACAATTTTTAATTATTACATAGTTTTTAATTAGATTGCTGTTGATCATTTCATTAATTATAAAATGTTCCCATTTTGTTTCAGAACTGAAGACATGTCCTCAATTCTACGTTCAAAAATATGGTCACCTTAATTTAGGACGAAAGACGAGCACGAGCGGGTCTTAAATTTACATCATCTCAAGGGATGGCTTAAATCAGTTTACGCTGGTCTCAAATATGGTGCCGAGTGTTATTTAAACGCTGTGTAAGATCTGTAAAAGTATTTGGACAGTCAAACTTCTGTCAATCATTGCCCAGCCAAATCTACATAACAAAAAACATAAAATTTTAGGAGCTTATAGCTCATAGACATGACGGCGCATTCGGCAACCTGGCTTTCGCACAAGATAACTATCACCTCAGTCAAATAGTCAGTGGAATATCCTTATTACTGTGCTGCATACCTGCGCTGTCTACAATAATAGATGCCCGTGATAAAAAACCACAGCTTTTAAGGATCCCCCCGTAATAGAGCCAAAAGAGCAATAACTGTCTCAAGCTGGCTGCATCAGTCTAATAGGCACGTGGTGCATCCTTGTTACTGCGCTACATATGTATTGGACATAGGATACGCTGCCTATCGTATTAGATGTCTATGTTATAGAGTTTGTGCCCAAGTCGTCATTTAAGAAGTGATTTTACAAAATTCGTGCGTGATGGGTGTTGCTCCCGAAACGTTCTTTACACATTTCCCTTTCATATCTCAGAGTTAAAAAAGAGACAGCAGTAAAATTCTTGCTGTAAAATGCAATTTACAGCAATATCTAAAAGTCAGTGTTTCTCAACCTGTGGGGCGACACCCCGAAGGGGGCACACAGCGTTTGCAGGGGGTGCGCGTGAAAAACCTAAGAGCAAGTAGTGATGCATGTTTTTAAAAAAATCATCTTATTTATTCTCATTTTTACTCAAAAATCTATCTATTTTCGCCTAAAATGTTCATTCAAACTTTACTGATAACATTATTTTGTAGAAAATTCGACTAAATGGTCATTGTTAAATATTAGAAAACTTAATGTATGCTGAAAAATGCGAGGGGGGAGGCAACCCGTAAGTTAGCCTTTGTTAGGGGGGCGACGTTAAAAGGATGAGAACCACTGCCTAAAATTCATTTTCAGGGTTCTTAAGAATTTGCACCCAAACCGGTGTAAGCGGACGAAACGTTCTTTTCATATTTCTCTTCATATCTCGGAGGACAAAAGAGATAGTTATGTTTTAAGGCAAGAATTTTACGGCTAACACAAATACCTAAAAGTCATTTTCAGAGTTTTTTTAGGAATCGCATCCAAACGAGCATAAGGGGCCAAAACGTTGACATTCTTTTCCCATTTCCCTTCATATCTCAGAGGAAAAAAGAGACAGCCGTAAAATTCTTATTTTTAAATATAACTAACACAAATACCTCAAAATCATTTTGAGAGTTTTTTAAAATTCGTACTCAAATAGGGGTAACGGTCTAAAACGTTCTTTTCACATTTCCCTTCATATATCAAAGGAAAAAAAAAGAGAGCCGTAGAATTTTGCTTAAAAGTACAGTGAACACAAATGCTCAAAATCCATTTTCAGGGTACTTTAGAAGGCACATCAAAACGGGGATAAGGGTCCAACACGTTATTTTCGAATTTAATAAAAATATTGCCCCCTTCTCCTTGTGTTAAAAAAGAGCAGGGATACAAGCGTTAAAATTGTGGCGTAATTTTTACGTATCTTAAAGCATGTGACGTTATAGATCCTCACTTGCGAATTGAAAATCCGCAAACTTTGAATTGCGAATTGAAAACTGTACACCAGAAATACTTCACTTTGCATCCTTTTATACTTTTAGATATAAAATCTGTAATGGTTATTTTATGCAACCTTTTCACTATTTGTATGCATAAATGAATACGCAAAATTAAAATTTTAATACATTAAAAGAAATAAATGAATGGTTGCTTGGAAATAAAATGAGTGAGAGCAATTCTTTCGAATAATTATTATATTTTAATTGAGGCTTTCAATTCAGTGGTGTAACAACTGTACAAAAATCAGATTTTTGTTCGAAAGTACATGGAGGTGAAATATGCATCGATCTTTAACTACTCCGTCCCTTTATAGATGGTAACGCGACCGCCCACTGGATATCCCCACAGTAGGGCCCCCCATATTTCAAGAAGGCTCTACTGAAATGTATAGTTCAGTATGAAGTGTTCTCCTGGTACTTCCATATAACACTCCTTGGAATTCTAGGGCATTTCAGCTGACCATTATTTTCAAGGAATGTTCCTGGAAATTTTTACAGTGTAGCTTATATGTTAAATTCAAGGTAGGAGCTATCTCCATTCCAAATTTTATTCATCGAATTCCGATTCGTTCAGCCTGCCCATTATTTCTAAGGAACATTCCTGGATTTTTTTACTGTGTCGCAGTAGACTATTAGATGCCCCCTCTCAGTTGTCGATTTTTATTTTTCCCGCTCCCTCTATATTCAAATGACCTTGAACTGTTTTCGTGTCCATCCTGACACCAGCCATGCCATTGTGGTTATTCGTTCACAGCTTTTGCCAGTTCATGTGAGAAAAATCTATTTTTATTTGCTCGTATAAAGTCAATGAAGAACAACCTCAAACGGTGCCTCAGGCCGCATTCGTAAACGCCAAACGAGTTGCACTGGTGCAATGAGTTTCCATCTAAGGTGTTCGTAAAGGAAACTGAGTGCATTCAGTTTAAAAACTCGAACGTTCGTACACAAAACTGAGTGCAACCTAGATAACACACTTGTCCATTTTATGTCTATTTCTGATCCAACTCATCCATAATACATCCATGTCTCTACATAGACATCCATAAGACATCTATTTATGGACATAATCTGGAAAATCCAGAATATGTCCATGAATAGCCGAAAACTAGAATTAGAATGAATATCCCGAAAACTAGAATTAGAATGAAAGTCCATTTATGGACGTATTCCAGATGATCCACACTATGTCAGTGATGCGACATAAAATGGATGTGTGTATAGGTCCAGAAATGGACAAAATATGGAAAAGTTACTTTTTTGTCATTGATTTTCATTTTACCCAATACTGTACTTACGACGCATGAAGATATACTTTATGTTTTTATTGATATTACATTTTACCCTAAAAAAGTTTAAAAACATTTTAAATTCTAGAGGTTTTTTTTTGTTTTTTGTCGGGGAACTTATGAAATTTAAAATACTTTTTATGTATTATTATTTCCTATAAAAGCGGTATTGTGTAAAAAGGAACTCATATCCTCATACAGAAAAAGAAAATTCTCTAGCGACTCAACATCCAAAAACGAATAGCTGCATATTTCTTTCTAAGTTTCCAGTCCGAAACTAAAAAATCTTTACTTCAACATTTTGACGCATCAGCGCAAGTCCCGCTGCGTATAGTGGCTAGCACACTCTACTGTTAAATCCATGATTAAGGGTTCGAATCTGAAGCGGGGCAAGTACTTAAAGATTGGTTTTTTAAAAAATTAGGTACGGATACTTTTACAAAATTCGTTATTAAGATGTAACGATAAATTTAAAGTAATCATTACATAAAATTAGCTAAAAGTTATTAAATGGTTTTTGTTGATGTCCAGGATTCAACCGTAAAAGGTCTATAAATAGACAAACACGTCCATTATTACGTCCATACGCATGTCTATAAGACATCATATGGACGTCCTATAGTGTCATATTGACGTAAAATGGACGAATCTTGGATGCTTAATGGACATGTCAGCTTGTCTATATGACGTCTTCTAGGCATGTTCTGGACAAGTTTGTGCTATCTGGGTTCGCCGGCACTGAAAATATTTCTGTACGTTCATGTGAATCTCCTTCAAATTTTAAACTCTAATTGTCTAGGACATCTTACTCAGTGCGACAGACTTCTGGGGAATGTAGAGAGCACACAGAGCAAGGTGGGATTTGCGAACGCCATCTTCATGTACATATGATCATTTAGGAAGAAGTGTTGAAGTATTTGTCCAATTTATTAATTTCATAAACGATGGGATTATCCACGATAATTTTACCTCCAAAATACAATATAATTTCTAAACAATCAATTTTAGTCGATTGCTTCCTGTACAGTGTTTACCATTGAATTTTTGACTACTATAAAGGGAAAGTTCGCTTCTTCCAAAGCAGGGAACGATTTGCAAAGATCGGGACACAGGGGCCCCGCCTCTTACGAAAATTCTAATATACACTACTTCATTGGGGCCCCCCTCTTACGGAAATTTTCATATACCTTACTTCCTTAAACAACTTTCATATTCTAGGCGTGTTCTGGACAAGTTTGTGCTATCTGGGAATTGGTTTCAAACGAAGTAAACCGAGAGTGGTTTAGGTTGTTTAAGTTTCTTGAGAAGATTACTTGCTGCACGTTGTTGCTGTTTACAAATGGCGTCTGTTTTTATGAAAAGTATTTTACGTTTGCTGAAGCTGCAAATATTACTTTTTGGAGCAGGAAATTCATGCTTGCGCTAGAAACTGCTACGAAGGCACATAATTTTTCAGAGGTAATCATTTACTTGTATTTTTAATTTTAGTAAATTCAAAAATTCCTGTTTTAGTGTTAATATTGAAGTTGATTCAAACCGTTATTAGCGAAATTTGAACTTCTTTTGCTAAATACTTTTGAAAAAATGAAGTTGAAATTTCTAAATTTTGATCCGTACACTTTAATTATGGCCACTCTTTCTTTTAAAGATCCTGTTGATTTTATATTGAGTATGAACTAAAAACTCTCCTCAACAAAATTAACGCATTCGCGAATTGTAAACAAACACATCTCCTAGGAGAAGAAACTAATTAAACTGAAGGTGTTCGTAAAGTCCAAAGAAACTGATAACCACTGACAGCACTAAATACACGCATTGCAGTTTTCTTACGAAAACCTTTTGCAACCATAGATATAGGAATCTCTAGATTGAGCATAACGAGAGAAAATTTGTTGCCTCCAAACCGTAGCCATGATAGTGGCATGCGCATGCGCAGAATGGCAATAACTTAAATTATAATGATATTTTCAATCATTTTAGAACGATCTGTATTTTAAAAAAGTACTCGTATCGAAATATTTTCCCTCGAACTTATTTATTTTTCTGAAGTATTGCAACGAATGTTCTATTTTACATCGACGGCAGCCATGATAGTGGCATAAATGGGGTGCGTTTTTGGCAACAAAAAGCACACGATTAGGAACATTCGATGAGCAATCTAGGTATTCCTAAATCTATGTTTGCAACGAGTTTGTCGTATACGAATGCACCCTCAGAATTGAGCTAATGTTTCAATTCTTTCATAAAATATTATTTTTTTAACTATGAGTGTTTTAAATTTATGCAAAAAATATATATGCATATATTCTAATATGGAAGTTATACGTGGAACCCGCAATCCCAGGGGTGGCAAATCGGGGCACATGCGCCACGATTCTAGAGGATATTACTTAACGACCTCTGAACGTTAATACACGTTCAGAGAATGCTGTTTTGCTGTGTAGCAAGCCGTTGGTAACATAATTCTGAAAACGTTAGGGGAAAATCCTTAATATTTCTAGCACAGTAAGCGTCCGCATCTCGGCCAACTGTCTTCACGTGACCCCTATTTCACCCGCCCGACCTCGGCGCGGGACCTCCGTTGTAGATTGGGGATGTCAGGTTGGGAAACGGTTCCTGGACTGTTCCCTCCAGAGCGATTCTGCACGTCTCCGGACGATTTCCCAAGGATTCCCCGAGCGATTCTGCGCGTCTCGGACGATATCCCGAGGATTCCTCGAGCGATTCTACGCGGCTCCGGACGATTTCCCGACAATTTGTTCGCATACCACGATTCTACCTATTCCCGAAGGAAAGTAATAAGTAAGAAACATAGTAATCCAAAATAAGAAACACAGCAATGGAGGCAAGTGCTGCAACACATGAACATAACGTAACTTTCGATAACTTTTATCAAACCTTTTAAAGTTAAATGCTCAATACACTATTTAAAGATAAAGTTTAATCCGTGACCTATAATATGAAAACTAATACAACAAGGAACATAAATTTAAAAATATTTACTTACCAGGATTAACTTTGACTAGCTTGACGCGCCAATAAAAGAAGAAAGACGAGGGGGATCGAGGACTCGACTACGTCACAGAATGACGAAGCAGTCCTGGGGAAAAGCTAAACAATAGAACTTGTGGGGAAACTGTCAGGGCCATCTGCAAATAGTCCTGCAATAGTTTTAAATGGACCTAGGTACGACGTGCGGAATGGACGACAGACCGAGAACTTTTTATGGGAGGTCGTATGGGTCATCTCTCAATGTTTGAATGCGATGGATGAATCAGACGTTGGGAGGTGAGTTCCAGCGGACGTTCTACCGAAGTTAGAGAAAAACAGCCTACTACAAGCCGATAAAATAGATAGTCGGCCGACTTTTTACCGAGCTCTCTTGCTGCCTGGGATATGATCTCTATAAAGTTATGATGTTTTCCTTTTCATTGCATCCCATCATCTGCCGACCAAATTGCATGGTGGATAAAGCACCGTACTACGGTTTCGGTTTCAACTACCGGAGGTCAGGTTCGATTTCCGAATGGACTTGGCTGGCATTGTGTCCGTCCCTTCATAGGGGCGGCGTTGGTCCACCCACTAGGGGCCCCGTCACAGTGGCGGCCCGTGGTCCAAACTGTTAGTGCAGCCGGAAGCATATGAATCCCCCCCCCCTTCCTCCGGACAGGAATGGAAAATCTTTGTTACTGAATTCGAAAGCTGACGGATTAAGCCCTCACCGAGGGGAAAAAAAAAGAAATTACATAAAAAATGTAAGAGATCCTATTTTACTTCCATAAAATGGACTTAAATTTTAACCAGCCGCTCTTATATTCAAAATTGCGTTAATCCGTGTCTGATTCGAAGTTTCCTTAGAATTTTCTTTTGTAACGATAACTTGAGAAGAAAAGAAAAAAAAAAAAAAAAAAAAGAAAACTTATTCATTTTTTATAAGTCAAATCAATCCTCCTTTCTTTTAAACTTGCGAATCGGTCAGTAATGCCCTCATAAAAAGGCGTTGTTTTAATTCAGATATCAATAATTTTAAAAGCTCTTTAAAATTTCCCATGTTTAAAGACTTTTCTCGCTCGCCATGTCCTCTAAATGCCAGTTCTTGCTTACTTAAAAAGGCTTAAGAGTTTTCCGAACATATATTCTCCTTACCCCCTCCCTCACTTCTCGACCCAATCAGTTCGTCGAATTCACTAGTGCAGCAAAAGTCATAAAACCTCTTTTCGGCTGAGTCTTAGCTAAAACACCCTATGCCATCCTAAGCCGGAGAAAGTGCTTACGTAGTTGTTACCATGGCAACGCTGCTGCCAATTTTCTTATCAGCGCTCTGGGCTGCACCAAAGATTTTCCCAATTGAATTGCGGGAAGATTAAAGTGCTTTTTTTCTGAATGAGCGATCCGGCCACAATGCGGTTTTTTTGCTTGGTTTTTTTTTTGGGGGGGGGGAGATTTTTTTAATTTACCGTAAGAATTTCATAATTCTAATCTGAATTTAGGAAAATTAGTAGAATAAATTATTTTAAAATATGTGCTGATTATTTCAAGTGCAGCCCGGCTGTACTTGCTGTATCCCACGAGCCGCCACTCCCCACCATACAGAGACCAACAACTCCGGCCTTAGAAGTGGCCAATGCCTCCAAGGGCAGAGGCCTGCCGTTGGGTAAAACAAATCCCATCATCTTCTACTGAAAACCACCTTATAATAAGAACTGGCAGAACCAGTGATGTCTAATGTTTAGTGTAGTCCTTATTATGATCTTCTACCCTAAAATCTTCATTTTATTTTTAAATGTCATTTAACATGTTCATCCATTCAGCTCTTTGCCTGAGAGCACAGTTCAATATTGCGCTTCTCAACAGCGAGACAAATTTGTTTTTTGTTTATATGCACATTCTCAATGTGCCATTTCAAAAATTGTGTGATTTCAGACCGGATGTACATTTATACAAGTTTTTATTTAAATTTGTTTGTACGGTAGTGATAATTAAAAAAAAATAAAGTCATTGAGTGTTTATTTCTTCTATTTTACTTATCCTATACCCGGAGTGGCGAACCTTTATGGATCAACGTGCCATTTTTTTCAAAGAAATGTTTAATGAGGCCATAGGCGTGCCGTCAAATAATTTTGACTTAGTGACCGTTCGATCGTGATAATTCATAGTCAACTTTGCTATTTTTAATTAAAATGCAAAACGTTTTGATCGGTGGTATGCCCAAAATATTGTGTAGCGTGCCATCAATGGCATGCGTGCCATTGGTTCGCTACCACTGTCCATATACAGTCATTAAGGGCACATGGAGCATATCGACGAGCAAAAAGAAGCAGTTTTTGCAAAAGATTTAACATTATGTATTTATTTTATTTCAAAATAGAGATGGAAATGAAATTTCTTGTACACAGTAAATACGTACATTAATAGTCTATATATAAGGTAAAAATAATTAATTTGATGCATAAATTTAGTTTTTAAGAACTAATTAACTTTTTACATATCTCTGTGAAACTTTTTGAACAGTATGTCAGTTTGGTGCACTTTTCTAAAAACTATTGAGTTTGTACCTTAAAATTTGGTATGGTATAAGAAAACATACCATCTAAGAATAAAAAGAAGCGATTTTCATTTTGGTTAAAAATAAATGAAAAAATATTTTACACTAAACAACTTTAAAAGTCCTAAAAATTAAACAAACAAAAAAATCACTATTTCCAAATTTTTTTTCACTGAGATCTCTAACGATAGCTATTTTTAAAGAAACAAATTAGTTAAACAATCAGCTAATTTTTATTACCATCAGCAACACTCAATTTTTTTCTTTAAATTCAAGAACAAGTTCTACAATTTAAAAGACATCAAAATTATACTTATAAACGTTTAATGCTCCAAGCAGGTTCTGTGCAACAGCTATTATTCCTACGAATACAAACAACAATCTTATTTTATTACACAGTTTTTATGGACAAATTGAATCATAAAAGAAAGGTTCTTTCAAATCATATTACTTTTGTGGCACTCTTAGTGTCAAACTTTATCCACCGCGACAAGGTGTCGCCAGAGGCGAAAAACCGCATAAAAAGCAGGCATATTTTCGGTTTTTAATTGTCCAGAGCCAAAAACTGCATAAAAAGCAGACACATTTTCGGTTTTTAATTGTCCAGATCCAAAAATTGCATAAAAAGCAGATATTTGTTCGGTTTTTTAATTGTTCAGAGCCAAAAACCGCAAAAAAGCAGACATATTTTCAGTTTTCAATTGTGAGCCAAAAACCGCATAAAAAGCATCATTCTTTTATATTTTAAAACTGAAAACAAACACAAAGGCAAGCTAAACGCTTCCTAAATTTTTTACTTTTAGCCTGCTGTGCATTACTGAATTGCATTAACGATGCAACACTAAAAAAGCAGTCATCCAAAAAACTTTCCATCAGATCACGTGGATACTGAGGAGAGTATTTGGGTACTGCCAGAGAACGCGAAAAGGCGGTAGCGTAGGAACCAAGCGAGGATTTTGCATCCGTAAATCCGTCGATATCAGAGTCCGACTCACTTTGTGAGACTCTGAACTTGTGCAACAAAAAATATTTTGGACGAGAATATTGAACTACTTAATTCAAAATGCTTAAAAAGTATAAAGAATACAGTATTAAGCACAGAAATATATAGCAGTTATACAAGATAGCGAGGGAATCCAAGCATCAATTTCAAGAGCTTAGATAGAAATTATTTATGTTGTTTATTGTTGCAATTTTTTCTCATCGACAACAATACGTCTCCATTTTAGCTATGAAACAGTAACTTTTACAACAATGTAGTGAGGTATCAAATACGGTGTATTGTTGCGTTCATTCGTTTACAGAAATTTTTGCTTTCTGTTGCGATGCGCTGTTTTAACAAAACTCTGTAAAAGCATGCCTTTGGGGATACTTTTCTATGCATTGGCCATTTGTCTGACCCAGGTACACAGTCATCTCTCAAACTACATTGTCACTGAGCCAGATTAGTCTACATTTTTTAGAGAATAAAATCAATAGTCAATCTACTGGTGACTATTTCTACGTGCTGTGTCGTAGTGGTCTGGTCCAAAATGCTCATATTGCTTTCGAGTTATTAGCATGGGCTCAGCTTGGGTATTTGCCCCCCTTTGGCTAGATAAACTATTTGGCAGTATTCGTTATAGCACTTTCTAACAAAGGAACAGTATGAATCACTGTTCTTTTTGCAACCTGAAAGAGAAAGAGATTATCGATTATACGCACGCTGAAGTCAGTAAGGAATGAAAAATAACCATGGGTAGCAAATACTCGGTTCTTCACCTCTAGAATACACCAACGGTGAATACAGTAACTTATACAGGCCCATGACACCTGTTCCATTGGTCCGCTAACCCAGTTGCCCCGCGAAAACATGTATCTGCATTCACCAATTCAACTTTGAAGAAAATCTGATGTGGACACCACGAGCTCCTTGTCCGTATATAAACTTCATACAAGGTAGTAAAAAGAAAGTATAGTGATTTTTAATTTCTGTATGCAGATTTGGTTGACAAAAAATCGATTTTGAGTATCTCTAAATTTACTTTGAGGAGTTTTTAAGAGACGTCTCAACGTACGCATGAATGTATGTTCGTATATACGCATGTACAATCTATTTTCACCAACCACAAATCCATTTCGACTAGTTTTTTCTTGACAATTACGAACGTAACATTATGTACGTAACTCGCATTTCTCAAAAACTCATATAACGTTGAAATTTTATATTTAGGATTGTTGTAATATCCAGTTGCGCATCTCTCGTTTTGGTTAAAATCGGAAGGATAGTTTATTGACAGGGCTACCCAAAAGAATTTCAATACATTTAAGTCTATGGACATCTTCAATATATTAGAGCTAGAGTCAGCCATTTTTTGGGCCATGCCCAAAATATCTCCCCATAGGTCCAGGCGAGTTTGACTGAAATATTACCCAATTTGGCTTAAAAAATAACTACGTGTTTAGCAAAACTCTAAAACTTTTAACCGTAAAATGTTGAGATTTTGTATTTAGAACTAAATTAACATCTAACTGTGTGTATCTTTTTTTATTGCAATGGACTCGGTAATTTATTTATTGGGTCATCCAAAAGACTACTACACTAGACCCATCGATACCTTCCATTTATTAAAAAGTCTCTGATCAATCAGTATTTCGTCCTTACTCAAAATCTCGCAAACTATCCTAAGGTTGGTAACTTTTGGAAAAATTGAGAGTCAAAAATAAACCTTTCGAACTGAACCCAACTTAACGATACCTCAAATATTTGGCTAGAAATCGCTAGACCTTAGTATTATTGCAGTA
This sequence comes from Cheiracanthium punctorium, assembly GCA_038373885.1. Classification (NCBI taxonomy): domain Eukaryota; kingdom Metazoa; phylum Arthropoda; class Arachnida; order Araneae; family Cheiracanthiidae; genus Cheiracanthium; species Cheiracanthium punctorium. The sequence continues at coordinate 703,378 of JAWZYV010012469.1, forward strand.
ATGTTTCTTTCTCAAATGAAATGAGTTTAGATGAAGTGCTTCGAAAATATTTATGATTTAATAGACGAGCAAGAAAGTCGTGTGGTGTCCACATCTGATTTCTTTTTATTTTGGAATACAGCCGCTCAGCAGATTCTGAAAAAAAAGCAACGAATCCATAACTCGAAAGATTAAATCTCTGAATAAATGAATCTCAAACCGATAATAACAAGAACGAGTCGAAATCTCGGTTTTAGGACTTAATTTTAGCAAAAAATGTGCCGGAGCCCTAAAATCCTTCAGGGCTTATGTTCATGTTCAGTAGCGTACTGTAAACTCCCGCGACTCCTGCAAAACGGGGGTCGGTAGCATATTCAATAAAAGTAATGATGATTCAAAGATTTTTCTCATGTAATTGTATTTGTCATTTATTTATTGTTTTACAGAACAGTGAAATGAAATTAAATAGTCTGAAACTATCCTAAAGAAATATTAACAATAAACAGTAGGAGACCCGAAAACTGTTGGTCTCAGGACTCTCAAATAATTTCGGATGGACGCAGACCCACCAGGACTGTCTGAGGCGAGAAAAGCCCTGAGGCCCTATCACGGTGTTATCGGAGAGTATCAGTGACGGGCAGTTCTCGCTCACGGATAGTCAAATTCTTCGGACCCTCAATTTCCAAGAAATACTACCAAGAATACAGCGTGAGAGTATAAAGAGAGAATTTTTGAACCTGCCAGGACAGAGTCGGCACTGGGACCGATCAACCAATCAAAGCACACGGCTTTATCCCCTTTTTTCTTAAACGAAGGCATTGTCTTCAGAATTTTCGTTGGGTTTGGGGGATCCATCAAGGAAAGGGTGTTCTTTTCGATAGGGAGGGGGATAGTCATCCGTGCCAGGCAAAGGTTTATTTTTTATTTTTGCGGGAGTGCCTATATTCTATAGTATAATGTGGGAGTGCCTATATTCTATAGTATATATTCTATAATACGCACAATGAAAACCCATCCATCTTTTACTCTCCGATATCGGAATGCAAGCTTTCGCCTTCATTTCACGCGTAGGTAAAAATTAGCACTATTTCCGATAGTGAATACGACATCGGAACGATTCCGACAGCTTTGTAATAGTGCATATAGATATTTTCTCATTGTAACGTCATGTGTCGGTGAAGTAAAAATAAAGTTGTATGCAATAACCCATAAATTCTACCTTGCGGGAATAATCCTTCAACCTGTAATTGCTAAAAGAAAATATCATTCCTATTTCAAGGTACCTGAAATAAAATAGTTACCGACTCAAATAAAGAGACAAATTTTAAAACATTTTATTTAATTATTATGACTTAACTTCCAAACTTACAATATCTTATACAATTTCCTTTTTCTTACACATTAAATAATGATAACCGTGACATTATTTGGGTTTTTTTTGTGAATATTCAATAAGATTAATAATAAAATCTGTTTCGCGGTGAGAATGCTTATTATATACATAGGAGAGAGCGGGGAGATATAGTGCAACTCAAGATTAAAACAAACCAATACAAAGGTCTTTTACCTTTTCTGCTGATGCACTGGTGGGGCATTTTTTGTGCTTGATGGCTCGTGACATCTAGGTTGCTATATACAGTAATTTTTCAGCAATTGAAGCTCGGCAACACTCACTGCACTTTTAATAAAATTGCTGGTTCACTACGGAATTTTTTTCAATCATTTTTTTGAACACACTCACTCAACCACATCACTTTTGAAGTCCGTTCACTCTGAACTTCATCTCCACTCTCTCGTCACTTCTCCTCTCCTTCTTCTTCCAGACCTCTTGGGCCCCTTTTTCTTTTCGCTTTTTTTAGCAACCAATCCGGGATTCCTTTTGCTCACGTCCCCTTTACGTGCATAATTTTCTGTTTCTCCGTTTCTGTGATTGGTTCACTGTCCTTATTTTCTACGCCTCCTAACCTACGTCTTTCGGCGTAATATTGGCCATCTGAGACAGTCTACAATAAATTTTTCTAATTTATTATGGGGGAATTTTGACTGTCCCCTCGTGACACTTTCTGGCACCACGATGTCTGCATCTCGTAACTCAGCTGCCCACTATAAATTTCTTTAATTTATTATGGGGCAATTTTGACTTTGCCCTAGTGACACATCTGGCTCCACGATGTCTGCATATTGTAAATTATTCTTCGTGTGTGGGCTTCCCTTTTGCACTACATATCTCCCCTTGTTAATAAAAAAAAACAATAAAAAAGAATTACATAAAGTCCACGTATAGAAGTTCATCCATGGCTCAGTAGAACGTCTTTCTTATACCGTAAAAGTCTCTTTTCTTTTGTTGTCGTTTACTTTTTCCTTTTTGTTTTGATTTTCACATAGTCCAACATGAATCCTTGAAACGTATTACCAGAGTTCGTATTGTGCAGTTGCACTTCCCACATGGTGCATATCCGTTAAGATTGATTGTCGTCTTTCAGTTCATATTTGCCTTGACCTAGTCTCCAAATCATCCACCTTTGGATTGGAACTTTTTTTTTTATTTGTATGTAATTTGAGCATACATAACATTCATTTTTTTTTTGTTGTTGTCACATACCTTTGCATTTACAACCACCAAATATACACTTCGTTACACTTTACTGTATTTATCAAAGTTTTTTATATTTATATATATATATATATATATATATATATATATATATATTTATAAAATATCTGAGACATTCATATATATATATATATATATTCTTTTTTTATTTTTTGCCTGTATCTTATCGCCCTTTTCATATACAACCTGTGTCCAATTTACCCTTCCTACGCATCTGTCCTCCAATTGTCAGCATCGTCTGCTGTTATTGGCGAAACCAAAACCATTTCTTCCGCTCATTCTCTTTCTCAACTGCCTCGAAAAACGAAACTACGTCTCTTTCTCCTGTTGCCACGACATCCATTATCCTGTCTCCCTTTCGCTAATTACTCTCCGCGGCACGCCCCTAGTCCCTGACCGGTTTTGTGGATTCCCTTCTACAAATGTGAGAAAGCGATTATCCCCCCTCTGTAATACACTCTTCCCACTCAACTCGAACTGTGGGTGGAAGAATCGCTGAATCACCCCACGCACGTTGTTCATCCCCGCACTGACTCGTCCGCATGCCTCGCGCGCTGGGTTCTATTTTATTTTATTTATTTTTTACCTTATTTTTCCTGTGATATAACCTTGTAGTTTGTATAATCCTTTGTAAACCCAATATAACCTTGTAGTTTGTATAATCCTTTGTTTTTTTTAGGACCCATTGCATCCACTGTTTGTTTGTTGTTTTTGAAATCATTCCCGGTCGCTCTCACTTGCCTCTCTAATCCTCTCCTCTCCTTTAGCCTCTCAGAATACAGACACGCGACACCTGCAGTATCATTGTGCTATCCTTTCTCCCCTTTTGTTTTGCTTGTTTATTTGTTTATATGATTTTGTTTTTGCTGATTATTTATCCTGTACCCTGCCTGCTTTTTTTATGAAATTCTGTCATCCCTTTGTGCTTTCTGTCATAGCGGAAGACTCAACAACCAGCATTTGGGCCCCGATGTATATTCGACGGCAATCTATCTGGAGTACCCGGGTAAGTCATCCTATTTTTTTGCTCACTCCGTATTTTCTCAAAAATTTACACGCGGGGAAAAACTGGTTCCTCCAGCTACTTCCTCCCTTCTTACCTCAGGATTTCTTTGCGCGCATGTGAATTGGGGGGGATGTTTCGCCTTACCTCGCGGAGAAAACTGGATTTTCTCTTCCGTCCGCTCCTCTTGTTTATTTATTTGGAATGACTCCCGCTCTTTGAATCGTTCTTCGTGGTTTGTAAACAAACTCGGTCGCGGTGCATTTTTCCTGTTTTTCTTTTTTTTCTTTTTTTTTTTGCGTGTGTGTGTGTTTTTGTTTTATTTTTTGTTCTTTATTTATTTTTACTGTTTTCTATTTATTTATTTTTTTACTCTTTTTTTTTTAAGTCTGATTTTCGCAGGCATCTGGACTTGGGCTGCCTTCTGTCGCATTTACTTTAAAAAATGCGACCGGTGAAGCTTTATCGGTTTCGCAAAAGGCTCTCTCTGACTTTTCAAAAAATAATTATTATTCCGTCCTTTCTTTAAAATTACAAAAGGACCCGTAAATTTATTTTGCAGCGCACCCGCCTTAATAAAATTTTTATAATATACTGTATCCCCTACTTCTAACTTTGGCGGACTCCGCTTCTTTTCATTTGTTTTGTCATACTCTTCCATCATTTTTTCCTGGTTTTCTTTTGCCCTTTCTTTTATCTCCTCTAAATTGTGAAACACTTTTTTTATATATTTCATCTCGCTTTCCATTGTTTTAATGTCTGTGATTACGTGAAACGGTGTATTCAGATTTCTGCCGAAAAATATTAAAGCAGGAGGATAACCCGTCGCCCGATTTATGGAGTTGTTATACTCTAATTTAAAGAATAAGAGACGAATATCCCATTCAAATGTTTGATTTGACATGGCCGCTACAGACTCCTTCAAAATTTTATGCGTTCTCTCAATCAAAGCGTTGCCTTGTGGATGATACACAGAACACTTTATATGGTGTATTGTTAATTTTGCAAGATAGTCCTCGAAGTCCTGTGAGCGGAGTTGCGGCCCGTTATCCGTAACTATACGTTTCGGTATTCCAAATCTCGCGAAATACTCCGTTAAATGTGTAATTATTGTCATGGTATTTGTTGTCCTTAGTGGAATTGCCTCGAACATCCTACTACCATAATCTATTATCGTTAGTATAATTTTTTTTCCTTGAATACTTGTCGGTAACGGTCCAGCGATGTCTAAAGCTAAGCATTCCCCGGGCTCATAATTCTTGTCGACTTTTTGAATAGATGGCTTAAGAATGACATGCGATTTGTAACGGTTACATTCCTCACACTTTGTGCACCATGATTTTACGTCTTTGAACATTCCGACCCAAAAGAAACGTTTCTTTATTTTTTCATAAGTCTTTTTAATCCCAAAATGCGCTCTATGAGCTTCTTTTAAACACTCCGTCTTCAGCGTCCCTGGTGTTATTAAAATTTCAACCTTATCATTCTTTTGTTTTAACACAACTGCTTTTTTATCCTGACTAAGGTCATAAATTCGCGTTGAATGTGAATAATTTCTACTCTCTATATTTTCCCTAATTTTTTTATTGTATTGTCATTTTCTTGTTCTAGTATAATGTTCTCTCTACTTAATTTTTCACTTGGGCGAAAAATGTCTTGTGTTAAATTGTCAGCTACTTGTATAGTATTTACATAACGTGAACAATAGTCTGCCGGATTTAATTCGCCTTTAATGTGTATAATCTCATAATCGTATTCTAAAATGTCATAAAGCCATCGCGCTGTGATATCCGATTGTTTCTCAAGATTTAAATGGTAAGTTAGTGCCTTTGCGTCACTGAGTATGTAAAATTTTTGTCCATACAAAAACTGTTTAAAATGCATAATTGAGTCACGGATTGCTAATAACTCTGTCTTCATGCTAGGATATTTTCTTTCAGTATCTTTTAATTTTCGTCCGAAAAATTCTATTGGCAACATTTTATCATCTCTGTTCTGTAATAAAATCCCACTCACGGCTATTTTGCTCGCATCTGTAATTAAATAAAATGGTTCTTCCATATTCGCTGGATGTAAAGTCGGGCGTTCCAAAATTGCTCTTTGCATTTTTTCAAATGCCTCTTGCTGTTCCTGTCCCCATTGAAATTTACGTTTCTCTCTTGTTATCTCTACTAATGGAGCGGAAATCTCAGCGTACTGGTGTATAGACTCCCTAAAATAGTTACACATTCCCAAGAATGATTTCGTTTGTTTTACTGATTTTGGTACCGCAAATTGTTGAATTTTATGTATGTTTTTTTCCGAAGGTGCAAAACCTTCCTTCGAAATTCTGTATCCTAAAAATGTTATCGAATTTTGTGCTATTTGCGCCTTATTTGGATCAATTGTTAAATTATTTTCGCCTAATCTCTGTAGTACTTTATTTAATTTTATTATCATTTCCTCTATATCATTCGCTCCTATAATTATATCGTCTAAAAAATAACGCACCGCATCCTCTTTGAAATCCTCTAATACTTGATCCATAAGCATGGCGAAATATGTTCCGCTATTTTTACTGCCAAATGGGAGCCGACATGGTTGAAGTTTGTGATTATCTACGATAAATGCTAATTTTTCTTTATCCTCCTCCTTCAATCGAATTTGGAAAAAACGCGCTCTTCAAATCTAACACCGTATAGAAATTATATCCGCTCATTTCATGCAATATTTGTTTGATATCCGGTAATCTATAGGGAAAAGTTTCAGTTATTTGGTTAAGTAACCTGTAATCTATAGCCATTCTATATTTTGTCTCTTCAATCTTGTCTGACTTGGAGGTTTGTTTTTTTTATGAAAATCACTGGAAAGGCATAATTACTCTTACTTTTTTCTATTATCCCCGCTTGTAATAAGCTTTGAATTTCCTTATTCGCAAATTTACGTACAGTCTCCGGTAACTTATATGGCTTTGTTTGAATTGGGAAGTTGTGATTTAATTTAAATTCTGGAACCACTTTCGACGTCTCTCCTAAGGTCTCATAATTTTTGCTAAAAGCTTTATAATTCGTCATTAATATTTCGTTTACTTTTTGTTTGTCCTCAATACTTAGATGGTCTAATTGGAAATCCTCCTTCTTTAATTGCATTTTACGTAAACTATGTATTTCTTCTAAATGCAAATTATTTATCTGTACAATTTCTGTTTGGTCCTCAAATTTATTTTCCTTAATCATACATTTTTCCACGCCTTGTCCTATTTTCATTTTTTTATTTAACGTTACTTTTTCCCCCTTCTTATTCGTTAAAATTACTTCCGTTCGCGCTTGATTATCTAATTGACAAATTCCCTCCTGTATTGTAACTTCAGCCTTGTTTTTTACCGGAATTACCATTATTTCTTTATTTGCGTTTTGAATGTTGTCGCACTCGATTTCCACTACCTGTGTACGGTAGCGTGCAAAAAACAGATGGGGACACAATTATAGGACGAACAGGACGATTTATTTCACTGTCACAAACACATCCATAAAAACACAGGGTTACATTTACATTATATTCGCGGTGTTAGGTGTGTGCTACAACCACAAGAGTCCGTTTTAAACTCGCGGTACATCTCCATGCATTCTTCAACACCGTCGCTGTCTCTGCGCCTTCTCGAACTGAAAACAAAACAACTTCTGACGTATGGCGCCATCGCATGGAGAAGGGTCTGCTCGACGTCATAACAGTCTATACTCCTCCCCTCACGGAGGAAAACTTTTCACGAGTTTGGAGGGAAAAGTTTTTACCTGAAAATCTTCAAAGTTTGTCAGTCCTCAAAGTTTGTTAAAAATAATTAATTAGGGCCGACAAATCCTATTTCAGTGCCAGTTCAGTGCCATTCAAAGAACAGTGCATTTCCCCAAACAAAAAATTCAATTATAACTACATATAAAAAAGTTACATAAACTTCACTAATAATCAGAAGATATGACCAAATAATACAATTATTTACAATATTAGTAGAAATATAAATTCAAACAAAACAGATAATAACATTATAATTTCTTAATTGCCTTTAATTTAGGGGAGACGACTTAAGCTGTCAGCATTTTGATGAAGTTTGCCCTTTTTATGAACAACTTCATAATTGTATGGCTGTAAAGTTAGGGCCCATCTTAAAAGTCGCGGATTTGTCCCGCTGTTTTTCCCTAACCACACTAAAGGATTATGATCCGTCTGAATAATGAATTTGTGCTGTCCATCGAGATAACACTTCAACTTTTGTACGGCATAAATTATTGCTGCACATTCCTTTTCAATAGTACTATAATTTTGTTCGGCGGAAGAAAACTTTCTACTCAAGTACATTATTGGATGTTCGTCGTCATTTTCTACTTGTGATAGGACAACACCAATTCCATAATTGGAGGCGTCGCACTGTACGAGGAACGGTTTTGTAAAATTTGGACTGTGCAACACTGGTCTTTCCGTTAACCTTCTTTTAAGTTCATCGAATGCAGTTTGACATGCTTCCGTCCATCTTATAGCTGACATGCGACTTTTTCCTTTTAGTAGGTCTGTCAATGGTGCTGAAATCACGGAAAATTCGGGAATGTACCTTCGATAATATCCAGCCAGTCCTAGAAATGACCTAATGTGTGTTTTCGTAGAAGGAGTAGGGAAGTCTCTTATGGCTTGGACTTTAACTTCCCCTGGTCTTCGTTGTCCTTGACCAACTACATGACCTAAGTACTTCACGGTCGCTTTTGCAAACTGACATTTTGATGGTTTTATATGCAACTTAGCTGTCTTCATCTTTTCGAATACAATTTTTAAATGCGATATATGCTCTTCCCACGTAGGAGAAAATATGGCGACATCATCGAGATATGGCACGGAAAATTCTTCGCAAGTTTTTAACAGTCCAGCCATCAACCGGCTGAAATCATATGGAGCATTTTTTAGTCCAAACGGTAACCGTAACGGTTTGAAAATACCAAAGCTGGTACAGAAAGCAGCATAACGCTGAGCTCGTGCCGTTAATGGGATTTGCCAATAACCTCTGGTCAAATCCAGTATAGTTATATAATTTGCATTCGATACCTTTTCCACTAGTTGCTCTATATTTGGTAGTGGAAAATACTGCGTTTTAGTGACGTTGTTCAATTTCCTATAGTCAATGCAGGGTCGGGGATCTTTCCCGGGGACTTCAACTAAGATGAGCGGGGATGAAAAGTCGGATTCGCCTTCCTCAATTATTCCGAGAGTCAGCATCTTTTCTACTTCTTTCTTTAAAATTTCACTTTGTCTAGGCGACAACCGGTATGGCTTTGTACAAATTGGTTTCTCGGATTCCAATTCAATATCATGTTTAGTAAGGTTCGTACATCCTGGCTCATTTGAGAAAATGCCAGAATACTCAGATATTAGAAGTCTCAGAGCTTCACGTTCACTTTCAGAAAGTCGGGAGTTTGACTCTATGTTTTGGAAAAGTTCAGACTCTTCATTTTTACAGGAGTTCAGCTGCAAACATGGCATTTCTTCTTCATCAGCGTCTGGTTCTTCCGTATATAACAAATTTATATTTTCTGGTCTTTGATAATAAGGTCCGCGGAGTATGGAAACTTCTGCACCATTTACTTTACCTAAGGTGGTATAAGGAGCCATCAAGTGATCTACATCTCCGTCAGCGATATCGTTTGCAGCCACCACTTCTTTCAGTTTTGGACACTGAGGTCTAAGGTGATTATAAGAACCACACTCGTAGCATCTCGGCTGTTTTCTCTGCTCAAATCCCCTTTCTTTGTTCTTCTGTGGATCGTATTTTGTTTGATTCTTATACCTCTTGTCTTCACCCCTTAATTTTCCGTCTAACTTCCTAGAGTAGTCTGAGTTTTTCGATGATTGTCGATATCCGGTTCTTTTGAAACTATCTTTGATATTTTCATATTCGTCTATTTTATCTGCCAAGTCAAAAGGAGAAACCATTTTCATCCAGTCTTCCAGGAAATGATCTTTTATTTCTTGGGGCGCACGTCTCTTCAACTGTTCTGTAACCATTAATTCTTTCAGTTGTTCAAGCGTAGTAATCTTTAATTCAGAAGTCCATTCTTCGAAATAGCTATTTAACTCGTGAGCATAATTCCGCCATGTTTTTTCAAAACTCTTCTGATGCCTATAAAATAACTGTTTCAACCTTTCAGCATTTAATTTGTACCGCTTCAGTATCAACTCCTTAACATAGTCGTAGTCTTTAACCTTTTCTACGGGTTCTCGAGCCAACATATTCGTTACTTCACTCGGCAAAACACTAAGTAAATACGCAACCCAATCTTCTTTAGAAACTCTAGCCATTTCTGCACGACGCTCAAAATTTATTAGATAGAGTCCTATTTCATCTTTCTTTTCATCGAATTTTGGGTTAATTTTCAATAATTCTACTTTAGGACCCGTCTGACTGCCACTTGAGAAGTTGGTACACAACGTACGCGAATCGCCTGTAGAAGCACTCAATTCTAACCGTTTCATTTCTAATGCAAATTCTCTATCTTTCTCTTCTTTAAGTCTCTCTTCTTTACGTTCAATTCTCTCTTTGTCTTCACGTTCAATTCTCTCCCTTTCTTCACGTTCAACTTTTTCCCTTTCTTCAGATTTAATTCTATCACTTATTATCAAATTCACAAATTCTTTTACAAATTCTTCATCATAGTTCTTGCTATTTAATATCAAATTCTTTAAATCGATCATTTTAAGATCATCAGTAACCTCCTCCCCTAACTCTTGAGCAATTGTTCTTAATTCCTCTTTACGCGCCTTCGCGAGATAGGCCATTTTAATAGTTTGATTTTTTCAAGAAATTCCTCAGCAACGATACGAATAGAATTAGGGAAAAGTTAATGCTAATTCTAACCAAATTAATTTTCTGGATCTTCAGATGACCCACAAAAAATTTTAGTAATAAACAATGCACAAAATACTCAATTTTAAACTTTTTCTAAAAAACCACTTAATGTCTTAAAAAACTTTAAATGGCAACCATGAAAATGTTTATCATCTTTAAATTTGCCAAAATCGTATAACTTATACCGACAAAATCATAAACATTAGTAAACCAATTAAACACATAAATAATAATAAATGAACAATGTACAATATAATTATTTAATTTTACTTAATTAATATTTTACTAATGATACTACTTAAATCAAAAGCAAACTACACCCATCTACAAATTACTTTACGAAGTTTACTTCCGTTTCTAAAAAAATGATAACAGAATTAAACACTCTTATAATATTCCCTGAGGATTTCAATTATTTTCTTCGAAAGCTGCTTAACAAACCAAAACTGTTTTTCTTTTCAAATGAAATCAAACAATATAATGCGATCAAACCATAAAGAATTTTTTTTCAAAATTATTCAACACAAAATTCAAAACAAAGTCAAACTGTGTATGAGAAAATATATTCTTTTAAACAAAACACAACCTTCATAATATTTTCTGAGAACAAAATTTTCTAATTGAAATACGTAATTTCAGTAAATACCTCTCTTTTTTCTTATGAGAGCGAAAATTAGTCTTAAATCTGAATACACAGAATAAAACTATTTAAAAGTGTTCTCAAAACTAATCAGATTCACTTCATGAAAACAGAAGGTAATTCCTATGTAAATAGCAACTCTTAATGAATCATATAATCAAGATTAATCAAAATGGTATATTCACAATAAAATAATAATTGTTTTCTTAACTCAAAATGTTCAAAAAAAAATATTTTCATCTCACACTCTGCTTAGCTTTCAGGAAAACCAATATACTTATTTTAAACGATAATACAACCACTAAAACAAGTAATTATAGCATAAACACTCTTTTACTCAAATCGAAACCAAAATACATATACTTGTCTTAAACGATAATACAACCGCTAAAACAAATAATTAAATAGCATTAACACTATTTACCTTAATCGAAACCAAATACATATACTTATCTTAAACGATAATACAACCGCTAAAATAAGCAATTAAATTGTATAAGCACAACCTGTTCCAAAACGACCCCGAAATCAAATTTAGTAACTTTAATACAAAAGCACTGTTTTAGATTAATTAAAAAGGCACTGTTTTAGAACTGGCACTTACCCACTAAAAATAATCATTTCTTAAAACACTGGTTTTCGATGCACTGGTTCAATCCGTAAAGCTGCCACCAAATGTATTCCTCATCTGTACGTAAAAGTTGGATTAGTTTAAAAATGAAAATTTTAAATCAGCATTAAATTGCGTAACAAAAATTTTTAACTAAAAATATTCCTTTTTAAATTTTTAAAAAATTAAACATGGACTAGTGTTAATTTAGAAATTATAAATCAACATTGAAATTCCTGACAACAGTTTTAATTCTTTTTTTTTCTTTTTTTATTTTTTTTTAGTTTTTTTATTATTAACTTTGAGGTTAGAGTGAAATTAATGAAAGTCTATACAATAAATAATTGAAACATCTTCATTTTAAAGAGATAATTAATTGTTAAATAGAAAAAAATCTACTACTCTTTCATTCTAATTATTAGTTTGATTTAAAAGCATAGATATACTAACCTATTTTATTTAATTGAATTTATTAATTTATTTTCATATTATACAGTTTTTTCACCTAATATAGTAAATGCGATTTAATTACATTTTATTATATGCTTTTTAAATCAAAGTAATAATTAAAATGAAAGAGTAGTAGGTTTTTCTTTCACATTTAACTATTACCTCCTTAAAATGAACATGTTTCAATTATTTATTGTATAAACTTTCATTAAATTCACTCTAACCTCAAAAAAAAAAAACCTATTGTCTGGAATTTCAATATTGATTTCTAATTTTTAATTTAAAACTTATCCGGGTTTAATTTTTAAAAAGGTATATTTTTTTAGTTTAAAATTTTTGTTACAAAATTTAATGCTGATTTAAAATTTTCCTTTTTAAACTAATCCAGCTTTTAGATAAAAAATGCATGTTAGCAACTGATAAAAAATCAATCCTATAAAACATCCATAACATCCTTTAAAAAAACAAAATCTATAATCTTTTAATTTCTTCGCTGTTAGCACGACAATTTTTTAAACATCTTTTAAAAGCAAAATGCATAATTATTTAATTTCTTCGTAGCATTTACTTTTTTGAAATAAAATACTGTATGACAGATCGTTTGAAATTTGTTGTTCTTTTGTTGTTAGCCAAACACAGGGCATTCGCGCCAATGTTTGTATCTATTTATCTAAGGATCAGAGCTCGGAGGCGAAGTTCTTGCACACGCGCATTACAGTCAAGGAGAAAAGTATCCTTTTGAGTTCTACCTGCTAGTATCCCTCGCCAGTAGATGGCTCTGCGCCGTATCATCTTCTACTCCGTTGAAACGATCGCCATGAAATTCGGTATGCATGATTATTGAGCACGGATAATTTTTACGGGATATCCATTATGCTATATTTATTTCTTACAATAAATAGCAATTACAACAAACCGTAATATCAAAAAATAATAATAATTAAAAAATTCTGAAACACTTTCACATTTAATACTCACTAAAGTGCTATACATTAAAAGGGTATCATAATCAATGCATCGTTCCTATTTTTCTTTCTTATTCCATAAAACACTTCTTTGAAATCGAAATCTACATTAAAATCGCCTAATAAAACTGTTTCACAATCTTCGCTAAGCATATTCTATTTACACTTCTCTTTCATAAATGCTGTTTAGAAAGTGCATCATAATCAATGAGTGTGCCGTGTCTGGCTTTCTTGTTCCATAAAACGCTTTTCAAAATTGAAATCTATATTAAAGTCGCCTTCTAAAACTTTTTTGCAATCTTCGTATTCTAACAATCTTCAGATTCTAACTAAACTTCTCGTTTGTTTGCCAGGAGAGGACAGCTCCCGTCACCGAATGTGTTGCTTAGAGCTATATTCGTCCTTCCTGGAGTTTCCCGCCACAATTTGGATCTTCGTCAGAAGGTTGAGGACTTCTGAATATTGGCAACCCTCGGAAACTGCTACCCACCGCAGACATTCAGAACCAGAGTGTCTATTCGAGACTGTGAGAGTGTGCCATTAGACCACAAGCTATTCGGCCCGTTTTGCGTGTATATTTAAATTTTTAAGTTAACAATGTGCTAATGGTGCACTTAAAATTGTGTGTATATTTAGACGTAAAAGAAAGCACATTTCGTCCGAAACATCCACTCTTGAAATTTGCATTAAAGCTTTTTACTTTAATTTTTTTAATCAGTTTAAATTTTTGCCTTTATCGTGTTTAGAAACATTTCAGCGTTGCTTGGTTTATGATAAAAATATGTTTTATAATTTTTCTCAGAACCATATTTTTTTTTATTTTACCAAAACATTGTAAATACAAAAACAGAACAACGGTCCGAATAGCGTGTGGACTAATGGCACCGTCGGTCCTCGGTCCGGATAGCAACGGCCTTCGGAACCACGGATTCAATGTGCACGTACACCGCATGTACAGGGTGGTCTTTAGAGGTACGTCGGAATCGAACCTTCCTGTTATGAGTCCAGTGCCTTAACCACTGGACTATCACGGTCCCATTCTTTTCGTTTGTAATAAACTCTAGCGTTTGCCAGTTTATCGCCAAACATGGAAGATATCGCCAAGCTAGATTCAGTTTTGGGGACTTATTTTTTGGAGTCAAACTTGGCGATATTACAAAAAAAAAAAAAGAAAAAAAAAGAAACCTTGCAACTTTCAACATTTTATTCTCACCCCCTAGCACTATCTGCCCACCCTATTGAAAAAGCAGCGAAAATTTGTCGATGCATATCGGTCCATAAAAATATGAAAATATGTCCACAAATTAGTATGTCGACAGAAAATACCGGAGTGAACGAAATAACACTCTAGTGCTAATAACACTAATGAACAAAATAATTTTTTTTTTGGCTCAAGAGCAAAAAGGTGTGATCTCAATAGATCTTTTTATTCTGAATTCAAACATGTAAGTGGTTTTTCTCCATCACCCATAGTTCTTTTGTGACACACTTGTTAATTGTAAAAGAAATGTTAAATATTTAATACAGTCATGATACTATTCGATTTACTTAAAATGTGGAGGTTGTTGATTTCCTTCCGTGTTTGGCATCTGAAAGTGTCCAGCAGTGGCAGGTCCTTATTATGGCATGGGCAGATCGGGACTTTGCCCAGGGCCCCCAATTTCAAATGTTGTTCTGAAATATTCTTTTTTATATCAAAATTTTATGAGAAATAAAACAAATTTCATAGGTAGGGGGCCCCCAAATTCATCAATGCCCGGGTCCCCTGTTAGTCATAATCGAGCCCTGAGTAGAAACAAGCATTATTGCACTATATCGTCCCTGGTAACTCTTCTCCATGGCAAAAATCTCTTGAATTATAATGAATATATAGAGTGTTGAAGTAAAATATTAAAATAAATAATGCAATGTCGGCTTATACTCGTCGGAAAGCCAAATCAGAATATAGAGAATATTTACGGTTGGAAAGATATTCTCAATCGCTGTTAAATTATTCTAATAGCATCGTTAAGATTATACCCGAATACGAGCCAGATTTCGCAGCACCAGTCATGATGGTCGCAGACTTAAACCTTTTACAGATCGAATTGGGATCCAGGCAGGGCCTGATTCTGGCCAACAGCTGCCCTGGGCATTGATGAATTTTGGGGGCCCCATCTACGATTTTTGTCTTATTTTTCATAAAAATTTGATATACAAAAAGAATATTTCAGAACAACATTTTAAAACTGGGGGCCCTTTCGAGTCTGGGACCCTAGACAAAGTCCCAATTTGCGCAAGCGATAATAAGGCTCTGGATCCAGACATACTTAATTTTTTTTCCGTAGTTTGTCTTCTAAAGCGTTAGTTAAAGGATATTAGTCATTTAAATGAGGGGAAAATATTGTATTAGTATATAAAAACATTGTATATATACAATTTTCACTGTGTTCCCAATTGGGAGCATGGGCCATTTCTGCCTAAACTTTTATATTGGCTTCAAAAACGGATATAATGACGGATAGTTTAAATAATAAGGGAAATAGTATTAAGAATTAATAAAAGATTAATTTTTTTTTAAATTTAAGATAAGATATGAATTAAGTTTGAAGGGGGTAGTCGCACGTAACAGCGAAGACTAAATACTAGTAAAGTTTTGTCGCTATACATTTAAAAACTTGAAGAACTTTTTAATAATTTAAACTCAAGAAATGCTCATTTAAACCTCTTATACACAAATTAAAGCATCTCTATTTATAAAAATAATTTATATTATTATTGTTTTTTTTCAATTTATGGTTTTTTTCCCGTTTGTTTAGTTTTTTTCTTTATAAGAAAGTGTCTTAACCGTACTATTGTTTACACGAAATTGTGAATATGAGATGAATTTTCACAAAATAAATTTCCATGCCCTGAAATAAAAATTAGCACAGACATCACTGTCAGTAGTAGCGTTAGACTTTATTCGACCAGAGGACCCAAATAATAAACCCAAAGGTATGTGCACAATTTTTTACTTCATCGTATGCACATAACTGTGTTTATAATGTTACATAAAATAATGCTCATACAATGAAAAAAAAATCTGTAACAAAATATAAAAATAACTAATTAAAAACTTGTAAAACAACACACGCATTGTTAAAGTACAATCGTTTCGGGTACTGCAAAAGGCCAATATTTACTCAGCTGCAAAAAAGAAAGCTCCACCACCCACACGGCCAGGAAGGTTAGAACTGTCGAGTTTTTCTGAAGTACTTGTCATGGCCAATCTTCATGGCATATGGCGATTCGGTCTGTAACTGAGTGGAAGTTACCTGACTCAAGTAGTCTGAGAGAAGTCTTTGAGTGCCCAGGCCTTAAAAGATTGTCTGTGTGGACTTCTTTCCGAAAAAACATTTCTTTTAAATAAAACAAAGAATTTCCATTCAAAAGTACAATCATTCTTGGTATACAGAGGTAAGAAGAGCATTTATTACTCTCCCTTTTCTAATGTTTTGGCATGCAGTTTTACTGTGACACTTCTTAAGCAATACTGACACCAAAAAATAAAAGAAGACGCAAAAACAGAGCGCAGCGATAAAAGAAGCCACCACAGGTAAGCCGGTGATGAATTGTCAATGTTTGTGTGAGGCAGGAGGAAATAGTCCATGAGTAGGTATAAAGAGCATCGGAGTAACTCGACGTAAGGTGCATAAAACCTGAAATCAATTGAAAGAGTACTGTTAAAAGAACCAGTAACACAAATGAAGATAGCATTATAATAATAATCGTTAGTAAAATATGTCGGATATCCATTACTGTTGGACTTTTTCCTTAAGGCGTCTTCTCACTTAGAAAATTGAAAAAAATCGAATTTTTTTTTTTAAAATTTTGAAAGTACATATCATCAAAAATGTTATATCAAAATTTCATAAAGATCGGACGAGTCTAACTACATTTTCACTGTGGGCTGACCGAAACACGTTTTTACGGGAAGAAAAACCGTGGAAATTGCTTGTCAAACAGCAGCATGCATTTATAACGAATGGCTACAACCTGTTTTAAAAATTTTGGAGGTGATGGGTGTCAAACTTGGCCCTATCGCCGCTCAATACGCCGAGAAACGCGACAGTGATCGCGTACGCGTAGGGAACCGCCGCAGCTCTAATGCTTCAAAAGAGACTAGGTCGAGACGAAGGGAAGCTATTTTGGACGAGCACAACTTCTACGAAGAATCGGAAGGTCCATTGTATGGAGCAGGCATCGCTGATTAACCCGAGGTAAGGTTTTTTCATGATTTTTCTGCAACCAAAACTTTAAACGCGTTTATCTCAAAACAAGGTTTTTCAGTGCCTTGTTGATGAAATTTCGGAAACTATCCGGCCGATTGTCATGAAATTTGAATGACATATTCTTCATAGTTATGGCTATAGCGCATATCATCAGATTTTTGAAATTTTGATTTGAAGTATTTTTTTTTAACAAAAAACTGCAAAAAAACGCGTTTTTTTTTTTTTACTTTTTCGAAAAACGTGCGCCATTTTGTTATTTTCGCGAATATCAAAAATCTGATGATATGCGCTATAGCCACTGGCATACTGAATCTAAAACTGTTTTATTTTTTTGTTTCAGATGACCTGTCTCGGAGATACCATCAACAAGCCACGAACATTACATTTCTACACGGGTTTTTCGATGCTACTGTTTTATTATAATAATTGTTCAAAAAAAAAAATTTTTTTTCTTGTATTTGAAAGATGTGTTTATTACATAGGATCCATTTTATCCCATAATTGTTTGCAAAAATCCTCGAAAAAAAATCGCGAAAATAGCCTATTTTCGAGGTGCCTAAAGTGAGAAGACGCCTTAATTGATTTTCATTTTCAAGATACTCTTTGCTAACATTTTAGAACGCGCGGTTTAGATTCACCCTGCTTGGAGAGACAGCCTTTTGCCAGATCATACCTGATGCCAAAATTACGCTTTTTAAATCAGTTAGATTTAGTTATTCTATTTTGGGAAAACGAATAATCGGTAATTCTAAACTCCTGTTATCTAAGAGATCTTATTATTTGAAAATTGTTCACTTTGTGTAACACACTTTGACTTATTTATTTCACATACTTTTTAATTTGGCATAAAATTGGTGTAATTCTATTTCATGATTGTCAATTTCAGGGGATTCTACATACTTGGAATTGCTTTGTTGCAAAAGCATGAATGATTTTATGCTGGTGAAAATTGTCAAACCTGGCAACCATTATGCTTATTTTTTCAGTTATTTTTATTAATATCTTCTAAAATAATTAGAATTTCGAAATTTAAGACAGCTTATGGGCTTTCCCGGAATTTTCCGAATCCGTGGACACCTTCGTCGAAACTCAAATCTTCACGGTTTCGGAGGAGAGAGCAGAACAAGCGGCGGCGGCAGCGTCTGTGACGTTTTTTTTTTTTTTTTTTTTTTTTAAATAGAGAAAATAAAAATTTGCAGATTTTAAACTTAAAGTATAATTTTGTCAACTCTTACTCGTTGGGGGGCCTGAGCACCAACCCCGAATGCCCTGCAGGAAATCAGTCCCTAAGATCTGCACAGTATCTCGATAGCTATTTAGAGATATATTTTTTTGTAAATAGAACAACAAGTATATTACCTCCCGTCAGTCAACATTCCAATTGCTGACAGAGAAAACACTTCATAAAGTACGCAGCTCCATATGGTGAATTCCGGCAATGTCTGCAAAGTACCAAAAGTAAAAAGGGATAAAAAACCAAATAAAACTGACAAAATTAAAACAAAATTGGGAAATACCATAGTATCTTAAAGAATTACTTGAAATTTTAAGGATTGCTTTGAACACAGTTTGACACAAAAGATTACAATAACAATTTTTATTTTATTAGTTCTAATAAAGGCTAGTGCAGACTCGAGTCTGTTTGCCGTACTCTGCAGGGTATGAGGGAACTTTTTTAAGGGTCAATTTGTACGTGCTGGCTTTTTAAAAGGGGGAAACACTGCAGGTCGAAAAATTTACTGGCTTTTAATGACCAGTCGGGATTCGCGAACAAAGGATAGCCCGCGAAACCACAAAAGCACGCCAAACACACAATGGAGACACTTTTTTCCGCAATCCATTGGGGAGGTACTGAAAAATACATTGAGTTCCCATTTTAGCGTACGAGATCGTACTCGAGTCTGCGCTGGCCTTAATACTGTCCACCTTTTGTGCATTCCCGCAGTGGTCTGGGCGCTAAACTCCGTACCCATAACAATACGGCAAGTGAAGCAGCATCCGGCTTGGCCAGTGCTTGGGAGGGTCAAATCACTCTCAGCTCGACTGCTGTGGGACCGTGTACGCTAATGGGAGCTGGTTGGTGTACGTAAAATACGTCGTGGGTCCAATGTCCTCCAAGTTGTTAAGCTATACCTCTTTTGGTGCCAGTTTCAGATGCTTGGTCCCTCATCTGGAATCGGTTCAAAATTAGGGACCAACAAGTAGAAGTCCAACCCCTTGGGCGGCAATGACATCCCTCCTTCCATGGATAGTGCCGTTTATCCATCGGCACAACAACCTTTCGTGCATGCATGTCGTGTGTGGGGGGTAGTTTTTTCAAGTGAATGTCTTAAGTGACTCTCTGTTCAAGGTCAAGTTTCTTTAAATTTGCATGTTTTAAAAAATGACGTGGCTTTTTCTGTCTTTCTCCACTTTCCTTTAATTGAGAGGTTATGAAATTTTGTGCTGGATCTGTATTTTGTATGGGAAAAAAATACACGTAAAATTATCTTTACGTTTTTTAGATAAAAAAAAATAACATGAAAACGTTAGACTTAATCGTTTAAACTAAAGGCACTGCAAAGTACTTCTTTCTCAAAATATTAAATATATAACATTGTAGAATATTAAAAGCATTTTACAAATAAAATAAAAAATTAAGGCAAGAAGAATGAAAATTGTAGATGAAAGTTCTTTTTTTAAAAATTTAGTTTTACCAATTTCTAATAGGAAGAAAAGAGTGCGAAGATCAAAGTTTTACAAAGAAAACTTTTAATTAAAAATAGTGTCCTGCAAATAAAGTCAGAACGTTAGTTTCTAAGGAATTAAAACAAAAACATCTGTTCAAAAATGTGTTCTTGTACTTTAACAAAACCTCTGTAAAAGCAAGAGAAATAAAAAAATCTAGATTTTCTTTTTAATTTTGAAAAAGACAACTGAAAAAATTGACTGTATAATCCTTTCAACGAATAAACATTATTTCCTTGATTCAGCATGGAGAGTTTTATAAATAGATTTGAGGGGTATTTGGGATCTTATCATTGGATCTTATCTTTGGATAAAAAAATCTTATTATTAAAGGGTGGTTACAAATACGGGATTCGAAGAAAATATATATCACGAGTGTGATTTATCTTTGTAAAATTTAAAAAATATACATTACCTGTTGCTTTTCTACAATCACTACGTATCCAATAATCAGAAGAGCAAAATGGAAAATCACATAACATTTGCACCAGTTTGGTAGAAATGGATCAAATTTTTCAATGGGGGCCTTCACCTGATTGAAAATAAATAAGAGTCATTGAGACTAATTTTCATACAAATTGAATAACTAATGTATTTTTAAAGTTTTGAGATTTGAATTACTGAACATTTTCTGTCATTAAATGAAGTTTTTTTTTAAAGTAAAATGCTTCAAAAGTGGAGTTTGGATATACTGGCCATTGAAGGTCAAGAGCTACAAAATCTTCATAAACAATAAAGCGTCAATGAGAAGACTTGCAATTCATTAATGCCCAGCCATTTTCATCACATTTACTGCAGTGTTATCTACTGAGTTGCCATCGCTCGACTTAACTACCAGCAAGTTGGCGGACGATCGAAACGTTCATCGCGTGCCACAGATTTAGAGACCCTTTTTTGACGACAGCTGGCTGTACCCGCGCACAGCCAGCCAAATCGTGGCACATGAGCCAAATTTGGCGCATTGGTTGATTTCAAGCGGTGCATCTCATTTTCCTGCTTACTTACTATTATGAGACAGATTGAAGACTTTCAAAATAATTTCGGGCCTATAGACATTTTACTTCTTATAGTTTAGGATGCAAGGTTAAAAGGAAGCATATATATTCTCCAAAATACATCAATCATAATCGAACAATACAAATATTAAAAATAGAACTATCTCTAATCCCGTAACTATCAATAAAAAAATTAATTCTTGAATGCTCTTTCTTTGAGCAATTTCATTCTCACTTCACCCGTTACTACTTTCTTCGCTTAAAATGAAGCCTGCCATTATTCATATTTTCCAATTCTACCTGTGAACACAAGGAAGTGAAAAAGGTGTTTGAGCTGTAAGGCGCATCTGACCTCGTATTGGTTCATGATCGGTAAAAGGTTGGCCACTGCTGGTCTAAACGATAGTTCCACTATACCGGTATATTGGAGTCATCGTTTAGACTTTGCACAAGCTTATCGAACTGCCCTTGTAAATAAATTTCCGACAACAAATGGTATAGGCAACAGGTAGATTTTTCCGAAGAACCATACACGAAACTGTAAAAGATTCACACTGACCACGCTGTCACTCCTAAACATTTATAAAAATCAAATTTACTAATCGCTAAACTAAGACAGGAAAACAGTGTAGAGGTTTGTGTATTTTTCCGACCGACAGCGAAATTGACAAAATTTAAGCATCTTTTAAGAGGGAACACTAATGGTCTAAAAATATGCAGTAATTTATCTTTTACTTTAGGGGCATATTACTTCTAATCAATATATGATCTCAGAAGGCGATGAAGTATTTGATATAATTTACGTTTAAAGGTTTTCCAAATGGTCATGTTCCTCAAGATCAATAAATTCAAAATCAAAAATGATTTTCTCAACAACATTTTCAACTGCATATTTTTTTTGTGCGCGTAAGCTTGGTCGGAGATTCGACTAATAACATATCAGCGCCATTATTAAGAGTTATTAATTAAAATATATAGAAATGGGCATGCAGCACTGATTTCAATAAGTCCTAAGGCATTTTATATTTTTAACAGCTTTGGAGCATCCTTTTAAAATTTCTTTTTAAACCATTTAGCCAACGCTCGTCTTGAAACTGAATAAAAATTAGAAATTTGTCACATCTGAGCAAGTTAGTGAACACAATATGCAACTTACATCAGGAATATCTTCGGCATTACCGTGCCATGGAGTGCCTGGATACCAACCTGGTCCTTTAAACATTACGGATAATTTGTTCCAGAATCCCTCTGTCGCCCAGAATGTTTTCCATATGTGAATGTAATGGCACAGCTGTAAGCCAACAGAATTAACAAATCAGTAAAGAGAGAGAAAAGTATCCTCAGTTCTGGAATTTTTTGCATAGTTGGTATAATATTCAACCTAAACACTCCAACTTTCCTAATTTAGAAAAAAAAGTTTTTCTAGAGTTCCAGAAAGAGAGGAGTGGAGCAAGTTAAAGATTCGTTAGTTAGCACTTGTAGACGGAGCTAAAGACGTAAATGATTTTAAGGCTGCAGCTTGGAGAGCAGTCAAATTACGGTTGGTCCCCCTAAATAACATAGTCTGCCTAGATAGTCTTAGGAATGGTGTTCATAAAAGCAACAATAAGGGCTGTAATTGTTATTCTACGTGTAAATCTTTTGAAGCTAAGCTATGCATCATTTTTTTGCGGTCTGCAAGGCTTTACATAGCATGCTGGAATACCAGGCAAGAGGCAAGGTTTTGCTGGTTTGGCCAAATCGATTGTCTTTCAGCTTTAATTTCAATTTTGGAAACAAAAAGTTGGAGGTGATAAATCGGGCATGTAGGGAAAGGGGAGGTGCTGTAACAGAGTTATTCCCTCCCCTTCTCCTTAATAATAATAATAAAAAAAAAAAAAAAAAAAACGCCGATTTTCTTTTATTGCACAATGCACATCCTAGTTCTAAATACGATTCCATTGCAAACATAAATAATTGAAACACCAAACGACAATTTTATTCTTAACAGCGGTGTAACGGTACCGTTGATGCCCCTATCAAAATCATTGGGTGGGGCCCTCTCTCAAAGGATCGGAAGGGCTCCCTCTCTCAAGGAATCGGAAGGGCCCCTTTCTCAAGGTATCGGATGAATCTCCTCTCTCAAGGTATGGGATGGATCCCTATCTCAGGAGATCGGAAGGGCCCCCTCTCTCAAGGGATCGGAAGAATCCCTCTCTCAGGGGATTGGATGGGCCCCTCTCTCAAGGGATCGGATCAGTGGCGTAGACAAAAATTTTTCATTGGGGGGGTTACGACTACTGCAATTCACATACATGTATATGTGTGTGTGATAAGGGAGTGAAGAATATACATTTTGTACGGCAAAAAAATCTTCATGGGGGGTTATGACCCCCCTATCCCCCGCCTTTGGCTACGCCACTGGATCGAATAGATCCCCTCCCTTTATTACTACACGTTCTAAAACTGGGCGATACCTTTTCTTACAAATACTTTCAAATCTTGGTACATTTTTTTTGTTGAACTTAGGTATGTAATTTAGTGGGCAACTCAAATTAATTGAATACAAAACTAAAAATTTTACTAAATTTTGTAACAATACATGTTAGGATCCTCCTACGCCCATGTCCTCCGGCCGGAGGACCGTGCCATCTTGCTCGTCGTGCCACCCTATGGTTAGGCACTGCTCCTTAACAATTGAATTTCACTTAATGATCATTTACGTTTTCTCCTTAAATGCTTTTGGTCAAGTGTCTATAGCGTTCAGCAAATCTACTCTTGTGACACGTACCCGGTTCGGGGGGTACATTGCCGTCATCATTATCAGATGTCTCGTTGGTGATGGATCATTATTTCAACATTAAGTGAAATTCAATTGGTATCAAGATGTGTTTGCTACATACAGTGGACTCGAGCTTCAACAGGCGATTTGACTTACGCGAATTGCATTTCACGCGAGCTTTTCACGACTACGTATCTTAAGACTGTTGCACTTGAAAATCATGCAGCTTTTGAACGGATTAAAAAAGAAATAATTGCAAGAGAGACTCGAAAAAATTTAGAATGCCTCTTTACAAGTTGTACTGTGAACTGTCAAAACACTGAACCTATAGGCAAGGCCTGATTAACAGTCTCTTGATACTATAGGCCTGCTATCCTTTGGAGGGCTCCCTTCCACCAACCTCCTAGTCAAATCCACAAGTATAAATAACAAATATTGCACTTTTGAGGCCCTCATATTTTTTTTACTATAGGACCGGGCCTTACGGGCCTATTTGGTAATCAGAGCCTGCCTACAAGAGTTATGAAGCACTCCGGAAAAAATGCTAAACAAGGGGAATTTCGCGATATTTCCAAAAACGACGGTAACTCCTCAGCTCATTTTTGAAGGCAATTTTTGTGCTTCTGAATTTTTTATGAAAATTGCATGAGACGTACAGCTTTACTGTTAGTTAGTCCATATTGCGTTGGATGAACAAGCATTATTCATTTTTTTGGATGGAACACCCTTAAAGCTAAAACGAATTCCTCGACCGCAGTACGAGAACTTTCGCCAACAGTAAGAAGCACCAACATTCATTTATGCATTATTTTAAGTGGAAAACGGTAATATATAGTTAGGAGATGATTTAAAAGTGTTTCAAGGGTATTTATAGGTGTCTATGATAATCGTGTATGTGTTTCAAAAAGTTGCATGTATACCCTATTCCGCAATGTGAAATTTTCACTTTCGCAAGGGTTCTTGGAACAACGCATCCTTCGCGTAAGTCAAGAGTCTATTGTAGTTCCGTTTGTTATAAACATAGCTCTGTTTATGTAGTTAATATTGAATTAGTCTTAAAACCTTTTAAGCCATACTGTATATCACGAAAGTGCGAAATCGCTTTAAGAAATATAGTAAAGGTTCGATTCCTAAACGCCGTAGATACATTTATGCCGTCACTTGTTAAACGGAGAGTTTGTAAACGTTTTGTTTGATTTAAAAAGAATAGCTTTGCATAGGTGCAAAGTATTACGGAATACAATGAACCACTTTTTGTATACCGTAAAGATTTTGAATAATTTTCCAAATAGTTACCATGCCTCCCTTTAACTCAAAAATTTTGCTAAATTTTAAGCAGAAAATTACCGTTCACAAAAAGCGGTTAATTATATTCCGTAATACTTAGCACCTATGGCTTTTGGTGTTAAAATACTGCATCTAATAAAATCCCAATGTCTGAGAGAATGAACTTAAGTTTTTTTTTTTTAAAGTATCCATGATACACGGAAAAATATTATGCATATATTTCAGTTATTTACTCACTCATTAATCAAAACTTCCAAGTTAACAGCTGTTCAATTAACATTATTCAAAGAATGATGTCAGACATGCGCAACAATAAAAATCTCATTTCCCCGGTGTTGATCAAATTCTCTAAAACTTCACCATCAAGTCTGCGACTTACAGGGATAAAGGACCTTGATGCATACCTGTATATAAAATGTTTCAAATGTGTTAATCGGATGAACTAATCCATACACCACTTCTTCGTCTTCCGCTTGAAAAGTGCCAAACAGACGATCCCATATAATCAAAGTCCCTCCATAGTTCTTATCAATGCAATACCTGTTTCTGCCTAAAAGAAATATAAGTCATGCCAACGCTTCAGTTGTAAAACACTGTATATAGGTCATAAACGAAAATTAAAAAATAATGTCACTAAGATTATTTCTTTCAATTACTAACTACCACTAGAGAGTAATCTACTGTTGCGTTTTTGTAGGTTTTTCTGTTATTCCGAGCTTTGATTAAAATTAATAGTATAAGAGAGAAATAGCCAAAATTTGCATGTTCTTGCATGCAATTCGTTAATTACCCAAGAAGTAGGATTTATTTATTTATTTATTTTTAACGTATGTTTTCCTATAACGGTCATAGGCGAAGGAAAAAAAATTAACGTATTTGTAAATTTGAATATTATTCCGTTAGAAAATTAACCAGGTGAGCTGACCAAACTAACTGAACTACTTGTGTGTTATAGCGGCCACTGAGTTTGCTTGACAATATTGGGACTAGCTTTGGTGTTAAAAATCAAGCGAAGATCGCAGTATGCTTTAAGACTGCAAATATCTATAGGAATGGAAATGTTTTGGCGTGATTTTACCACCGACATCTTGGCGATATATCTCGGTTGCTTGGTGACTAATTTCAGTGGCCCCTACTGAATGAAGTATTACCGGCACTTGTGGGATACCACAAGTACTGGCATTCTAAACCCAAAATAAATAAATAAATAAATAAAACAAAGCAAGTAAGTACCATGGTGCACTCTGTGATGGCTGGCAGTATTGATGATGTATTCCAGAGGTCCCAGATGAGTTATTACCTGAAAATTTCACGAAAAAAATGTAATATATAGATATAAACTGCGTGTAAATTGTTATTTCTAGAGTTTCATCGTAAATTAGCATCGTTGCCTAGGAGCAACAGGTATTAAGACATAACATTGATGTTCGATAATCTATTCCTGTCACCTATTTTCCCAACAATTAATGAATGAAGTAAATATGAATTTTAAAAACTAGTCTGCATATGTGTGAGATTCTACAAACTATGTGTACGATGCATCTATTAAAACCGTTAAAATCCAAACAAATGTAATAATAATAATTATAAAGCCTTTAGGGTTAAATAATTTGGGCAATTGCCGTTATTCTGAAATAACAAAGATCTACTGTTTAAAAATTTAATCCATTAATAATAATAATAATAATAATAAGGATAAGTCACAAATCGACTTTTGTTGAAAATTGTGACAAAAGTGCTCTAAAACCAACCTCCGGAGAGTTGTAGCAAGCACCCCCTCCCTTCAGGGGGGGGGGAGAATTCTTTTTACTTGCCTCCCACCTTCAAGTCATGCCACCTGCCCGTTTCCATAGTTTCGTTTCAGTTTGCTATACAGTGCCCCGGAGGAACAAATAAAAAAAATGCTTAGAATTTTTAAAAAAATTAAAAAAAGAGTAGAAATTTCTGTTATATATTTTAATTACTATCATTATTTTTTAATTGCGAGAAAACTCTTGAATACGAATTATTATCAGTTTTTATATGGGATATTTTCACAAATAAATTCTCATTTGAGCAATAAAGTCAAAAGATGCTGTAGAAGGCTATTCTTTCTTTGCGACTTTTAAAAATTCGTTTAAGAATGTACGATGTTCCTCATCGTACAATATACAGGGTGAATCTAAACTCTTGGACAAAACTTTAAGAGGTGATAGGGCACATAATAAGGAATCAGAATCACATAGCAATGTGGGGTCGGCAACATCGTCTTCATGTAACTATTAATAATCACTTTGGAAAAAGTGCTGAAACAACAGTGCACTTTCCGACCATTGTTCGTCAGAAACTAATGTATTTTTCTCCGAAAACAGAAGACTAAAATTCATTCTTTAAAAATTCTATTTTATTTCACGGCTGAAATTTTTGGAGACGAGCCTATTGTTTATGAAACTTGGTTAAGAAATTAGACGAACACTCCAATACTTTTCACAAAGTGATTATTACCGGGTAAGTGATAACTGCGTTTTTGACCCCACATTGCTATGTGATTCCGATTCCTTATTATGTGCCCTATCGCCCCTTAAAGTTCTGCCCAAGAGTTTAGATTCACCCTGTATATCTCTTATGAAATTATCATCTGAAAAAAAGCTTTCTCTGGACTTTCCAATGATCTAAAAAATACAGCTTTCTACACAGTTTCTGCAACGGGGCACTCATGTGTTAGTACAATCAAAGTGACTCGTACAACACGGAATCATATATCACGGAACGTGAGTTGGTACTGTAGCGTGTGTTTATTGCAATGCGTGAGCTTGGAACAAACGAAGTTCACGGTGAAGGCGGGGGGGGGGGCAGAATGATGAGATAGAAATTCTATTTTCTTATGGGGGGCAAGTTTGAGTTTCACGTGCTAGAGTGAGTATGACGTTTGGATAATAGAGCTGAAGCAAACCGCATGTATTCGGTACTAAGATACGGATAATCACTCAGACTCGAAGTAACGAATTGTTACTTTTCGGTTGATATCGTTACTCGATCCGAAGGTTTCGGATCGAGCAGCTTCGAACTTCGAATACAGACTGCCAGGCGAGGCGAACTAGGGGGGAAACAGGTTCCAGTAATCGAGTACTAATATCTTCTGTTATTTGTTACTGGCAGTTACTGGATATCGGATCGCGGTTTCAAGGGGGAAAATGACTTTCGAGTGTGCATTTCGGATCGACCAGGTTCGAACTTCGAATACAAGACTGCGGGAGGGAGAAGATGAATTTCGGTATTTGAGTAATAGTATGTTTCCGTTCCGTTACTAGATACCGGAAGTATTATGGATTCTCGCTGTTTGAAGGGAAAAATCAGTTTCGGTATTTGAGTAGTAGTATGTTCTGGTTGCAATTCGTTTGTGCCGAGCCGGATGGTATCGTTTTGATGAGGTTTGGAAGAATCCGTATGTATCGTTACAGTTATGGAGATGGATATACTATCTGCTGCTCTATTGATATGGGTCGTACAATGGGGGGATAGGATCCGGTGTATAGTATGTTCTTACGCGCAGTTGAACTTTTTTTGCGGGGGGGGGGGAAGGGGGTGTTCTTATAATTGTAGAGGAGCAATACATATAAGAGAAGCATGTTAGTAAGGGGTGCTAATTTCGGGCTTTCTAACATTTTGGTACTAAATAGTGGTGCAATCATAATTCTTTCTTTCACGGTGGTTCCGAAGCAGGATTGCGAACTTAACTTTTTCTTTTTTTTTTTAGCTAGAATCGAAATATGAGTAATAAATAACAAATTATTTAAATACACCTTTTAAAAAATATATTTTTATAAAGTAAACGAATTCACACATTTTTATTATTTAAAATATTATTTGGAACTAAAAAAAATATTTAGCATGGAAACCTAAACACATTTTTTAAGTAATTGTTTAAAAAATATATAAAAAATTGTGAGCGACCCGGGATTTCTATGCCCACTCCTGCGTAAGCCACTGGTATTAAAATAATTCAACGAAGTTCAGTATGTTTCTAAACTGTCGGCGTTTAGGGGGCCATCTGCCCTATTTTATGGTACATTTTATTCCAAGAACTCATGGAATACGCATAGCCCGGTGCAACCATTCTTTCTGTATGAAAGGAGTGATAATTTTTGTTTAAAGAATGCTCTCATATATGCACCCACAGAAGGGGCTAACCCCTTTCATCCCAAAAGTGCAGAAATAGAACTGGAAATATCTTAAAAATAGGTAATTCTCATTGAATAAAACAATTTTAATTCAAAATATGGTAATTTTTAATTTACTTCGAAAAATGGTCCAGCAAAAGAAGTTTTTGATATGAAATAAGAACTCACAAATAATAAAGATATTATGCTTTTAGAGACGCAAAGTAGTTGATATCATACTGAGATCCCCTGCCCTGTGAATTTTATATATGTGGCCCAATCCCTGGATCTCAGTATTCGAGAACCCGCTCCCAGAAAAAACACGAGTCACAAGCTTTCCTTTACACTTTTTATGATAAGAATGAACAGGTTAAACCAGCGTTCAGAATTAAAAAAAGGGGGGGTTGAGAAAAAAAAAGAATGGCATATGTCTTTGGAAGATTTCTATGTGCACTCAGTAATTCGGATAATTTAGCATTGTATTAAACCATAAATGTGTATAAAAACAATCTGTAAATCAGAGAAAATAAGCTCTAAATACAACTTTGTACAACTTCGCTAAAAAAAAATTCTTTTTGGTTATGGGTTTATGTATGGGCGGCATATACCCATAACAACACTGTCCCGGATGTGTTGTTATGGGGCACTATATAACACCCTATTACCGATTCTATTAGTAGTAACGAAAGTAACGAGTAACGAATACTTAGTAACGAATAGCGAACATCTAAGTAACAAATACATACGGATACTCATTTTGTCGTTACTTTTACAGCACTATTGGATAATTAGACAGTTCGATCAATTGGAGTTCAGACAATCAACGATCTACTATGTAACATGTTTTATTTTGATTAAAAAAAAAAAAAAAACTTTACACATATGGATCCAAAATTGAAAATCGCTGGGTTGTTTACGGTTTTTAAATTACAATTTTTTATTATTTCAGAAACTCATACTTACTTCAGTATGGATCCAAAACTGATACAGAAGATTAAACTGGGTGTGAATTAGGAATACACTGGTTGGTATTGCGAGAGCCATGGGTAAGTAGAACATCTGTAAAGAACAAACTTAGAATTTTTCTCTTAAGAGAATATTATTCAAGCACTTAATACTTCAGAAAGAAAGCAGATAATTTCCAAACTGTGCATTACTTTTTTAATGAATGCATAAAGGTTTCCAGAAATATGGGAACATGTTCAGGTAGTCTCTTCATTGAAACTACCGAGGAATATATGTTAGCTCAGGATTACTTATCGTTTAGTTGGTTGTAAGGCGCCCGTAGAAAAATGGTGATCATAACAAACACTTTTAATTTAAGTACAAGAAATATTTATTAACACGGTATATTAGGCTTTAATCTATATTATGGTGATAAATCTTATGATAAAACCTTTCTTATTTATATCATAAATGGTTCAAAAAAAGAAAATAATTTATTAATTAAAAAATATAAAAAAATATCAAACTGTAATCTCGAAGAACTAATTGCGAATTTATTTTAATATGTGTCATAAGTTTTGAGTTACAGTTTATGAATTTCACGTAGTTTAAGGCGTCACGTTTTTGACTACAGTAAAAGAAATCCCGGGTAGTTCGCTTAGTAAAAACCTGGTTAGTTCACTTAGTTTTCTAACTGAGTAACGTTGAAAAACAAAAAAAAAGTTTTTCTTCTTTACATAGAACTAGAACTATGGAGTAACATAATTCTCTGTTAAAAAACGTCGATTTATATCTCATTTTCAGTGAGAATACAGATTTGTAGGTCTTGATATATGCTTGTTTTTAAATTTTTTTAAACGTAGGAATGCGTTCCTCCATAATGGTCCTATGTAAAAAACTTTTTTTGTTCAACGTCCTCGTAAATTCCAATATTACTTTTTTAGATAATTAACTTTAACTACCCGGGACTTCTTTAAGCAGAAATAAACTCACAGATAACGATAAGGTAATTTTATTCCTCTTTTCATTTCAGTGCTGTATATTTTGGCGCGTACTGTACTTATTTGTATACATTCACTTTTATTTACATAAGGTGAGTCAAAAAATATTAGCATTGACTTTGAAGAATGGAAAATGAGTGGGTTAAGCTATTTTTTTATGGAAAGAAAACTTGGACTAGCTCAACTTTATGCAAGTGACTTACCCAGGTTATGTAGTTTGCTAATGCAGATTGTCGGAGAGCTGTGCTTAAGTTGTAATCTTCCGAGCTATGATGGACCTGATGAGCTGCCCATAATACGTTGATTTCTGTTGGGCGGAAAATAATTAAAATATAGTGACAGTGAAACTTTTGTTGTTCTGCGTTCGGCAAATCAAGCTATTGTTAGAAGCAATTTAATCTATTGTTAGAATGCACTTATGGTGAGCATATGCTATCAGAATGACAACTTCCAATTAGAAAGAAAAAAAAAACAACAGAAAAACTGGTGTTTGAAGATGAGGTAAATAAAAAACTTTGTAAAATAACGCACATAAAACGTTACTTATAAAACTGAGCGATCGTTTCGGCCGGAAAAATTTCCAGCCTTCTTCAGCAGAATGCAACACACAGTGTCTTGTGTTCTTCGAACTTTGAAAAACGATCACAGATAGCCCTTGCGTAGATTTTCCTTAACACAACGCAACATACTACTAAATTAGTTAATTAGAATGCGAGTAATGAATTTTTAAAATTCCCATTGAAATCGTCATACCTTAATGTTACCCCTTTACGCATTTTTTCATTACCTGTGCCAAATAATGAAAATATGATCATGTTGGGTTCATTTTTAGAAACATTTTCTTCGCGCCATATTTAGTAATTTATTGCAAAAGCCACCAATATTGACAACTTTTGAGGGAGGCACACAACCGTTGTCATATCATTAGCTGATTTATAGAATAGGATAGCATTGTGCTTTAAACGGGTGACTGTATCTTTCCTGCTATTCACTGTAAGGCATTGGAATTATTTTGAGTGCTCCTGTATGGAAGAACTACTAATGATACAGACACTATTTTCGATGGAGAGCTTTATCTTGTAATCCTTAATAACACGTATCAATTTTGTTTCATTTTAAATAGCTCTAAAATGCGCTTTAAAGAATGACCGCTCATAGAGTGTAATGCAATGGAAATCTTTTGAGCTCTCCTGTTGGAGAATCATGAATGTTACATACACCATTTTCAATAAGATACACGGTACAATGCATAGAATTAACATATATAAATTTCGTAGTAATTGATGCATATTTATGGAAGTTTGAGAACGGAAGGACAGACAGACAAATCATGAACACTTTTCAATCTTGTTGAAAAGTGTTAAAAAGTATGCAGTTATCCTAAAAGGTGGCGCAATGCTTAACGGTTTTTCCATAGAGGTGATGTTTATCAGCAAAGAGAATCTGAATAGAATGAAATGAAATAACTTTGTAAAGAGCCCTATTTGCGTGTTTCATTCAAACTTCCAATTGTTCTACGCTAGTTTTAAGAGTATATTTCTAGTTGTTTAGCCTGTTTCATGAAAACGAGTGTCATTCTTTAATGTTACATTGCATTGCACTGAACTGGATTAAGACCCACCGGGTCCCTTAGGCTATAAAATTTCCAAGGATTTCTAAAAAAGTTGTCTCGGCTTATCAGCCTCCTCTAAACTTTTCTTTCCCAAAGTCTTCTATATTCATAATAGACCATTAAGGCAACGTACCACAGATTCAAGGCCTAACTGTAATACTTTGGTGCACAGGACGCTTTCAAATTTTGTGCTCTTATATATAGTCCCTATATACTTTGTGTCTCTATTTGCATTCAGTGCCTATGGCACGGGCCCCAAGTACCCGTAGTATAATCAGGCCCTGACGCGACTAGACAAAATTACATGATTGTTACTACGCTTCGGATTACCCACCCTACGAAACAAAAGTCTTTTATATTTTGTAAAATCTAGTTCAGTGAACATCCTAAAAGGACTCATGGGTCATGCTTTTAGAATTTCTTGCACCTTTATGGCCTTCACTCCTAACTTATAGTTACTTTTAAGACTTACTTGCAATACTTTTTCCTCTTTGATTTGCCATAATGCTTCCTTTGCAGCTCCAAAAAGGAATCCCACTTCTGACACCAATGTTGCAGACTAAATTTAACTCCCGAAGAGTTGGTCACCCAAAAATTTCGCAACAATAGGCTCAAGCCTACGAATAACCCGGTCCTGACACTGCGGGAGAGTAGAGACTTACCGTGGCTCGCTCTGTGAAACCAGTAGTAACCGAAGTCTACTCCAAGAAAGCATAGCCACCATGTCCACGGAGAATCCCACGGAAGAGTTGTCAACCTCCAGTTGTCGTAAACGTAGGAATACGTTACTAGTTGCAGACCTCGAACCACAATCCTATAGGAAGTAAAAATAATCTTTATTTTTTATCAACGCGTATTCAGACAAAAAACAAACCTGAAAATGTACACCCTCTCGAAAAAGTATTCAAGTAAGAGTTTAACCTCCTATTTGGTTTCGTATATTAAATATTATTTATCATAGAATGCGAATTACGTTATGTATAAACTTTTTTCATATTTATTGGGAATCTCTCGGGTGCTGCCCGTAGAAGAACTATAAATGATAGACGCACAATTTTTGATGGACAGCTTTATCTTGTAAACCTTATTAACATGTATCAATTTTGTTTTGTTTGAAATAACAAAATATCTCTAAATCACACTTTAAAGAATGGTTGTCCGTAGAGCGCAATGTTTTGAAATTCTTTTGAATACTCCTGTAAAAGATTTATGAATGCTACATCCATCATTTTCAATAGAGTACTTGGTACTGTGCGTAGGAATAATGCATATAAATTTCGTAGCTATCGATGAATATTTTCGGCAGTTACAGTTCGGACGGACGGACAGACAGACAAACCGAAATCATAAACTTTTTTCAACCTAGTTGGAAAGTGTTAAGAAAAGCTATGGTATACACACATATAACACTCATGTTAAAATAGCACAGTTAGATAACTTTAAGGATCTGCAGGCAGGCAGTAAGAAAAAAGACAGACAGAGTGAAGGAGACCAAAAATATTGAATACTTTCAAATGCATGTATGGAAAGGTGTAATAGTTCTGTGAGTACCACTCCAGAACCGGCACATATACATATACCAAATGTGCATAGTTTTTCAAATGACAACATATTATATTAAAATGTTCAATTTCACCACTTCTATTAATTAAAATAATGGATATAATTGTGAATATAATTTTACACTTTTGGTGAAGAAAGTAGTACTTAATTACACATGAAATAATACTCTGGTATACAGTGAAAATAAATTAACTATACAGTTTGTATTTTCCAACTTAGTATTTTCATGGGAGATGCTGAACACGGAAAAATAATTGTTTAAAAAAAGTACCAGAATGTTATCACGCCACAATTAAGTATTATAAAAATTCTGAATATAATATTTTTATGAGTGAAATTTCAAATTTTCCAAAAGCGGAAATAAATTCCTTTGAAAAATTAAAGGCTGCTATTCCGTCCAGAATTCCCCCCCCCCTTTTTTTAAAGCATTCCCATCTGTAGTTCTGTGTATTAAATATACATTTTTAATCATACCTTGCTAGCTCTTGAAGCATTCCTTGAGAAATAGATCCAATAGCGTCATTTATTCTCACCGATGGTTTTTTTCTGGTAGAACAGTAGACAGCTCTCCAAAATAATCAGTAAGGTGAAATGAGGAGTTACCTGAAAAAGAGAAAAATATGAGTCGCGTAATATGCATTTTCATTTATTAAGCTTCGAACAGAGCGTAATGAAGATTTTTAAAAATCGAACAATATGCAAGCAACTTCGCACCACAGCTTTGACAGAAGCAGACAACTGGAATAACTCAGATGATGTATAACTAGACTTACCATATTTTTTTAAGTCCAACTCAGGACAAAACTTTTTAAACTTTTCTTTTTTTTTGGGGGGGGTGTCCAACCCAGGATTTCAGTAAAGCCACGTTATTATGTATTTCAAGGAAAAATTAAACTTGTAATTCTGGAAAATTCGTTACAGTGAAATTTAATTGATTTAATTAGTTTCAACGGTTTTCCTTAAAAAAATATTTTATTTTCGTTAATATGAAATATTCATGAAACTTTAGCTCATTGCAACGAAATTTTACGGTATTTTGGAAATTACTTTAAAAAGTAAAGTAAGAATCTTACGTTACTAGAACATAAACCATACGACCGTATAGCTCGAATTTCAATTACCCCGGGCATTCTCAAACCCCGGATAGCACTAAAAAACAGGACTGCCAGGGCTAATTCCGGATGTCTGGTAAACCTATGTATAACATAAAACTATAGTGACCCCAAATATTCCAAAATAAAGCGGTACCTGGAGATTAAGTTGTAAAAATAAAAGTGCTTGAATTTATTTTAAGAGATAAAGTTTTCCACTTTTAACTCTTTGAGGGGCAACCTACATATTTAATTTTTTATGTAACCTTGAAATTTCTAATATAAATCGTCTTTTTGTTTCGCTTAACCCTTTGACGCGCAGTGTTCCCGCTCTGGGAACACCAAACTCTGACGTTTTGACTGTTGCTAGTCATGAAGAATAGATTTGATTTCTATAAAAATAGTTGCGGGTGACATAGCTCCATGAGAATCCTTTTCTTTTTAGCACCTCACTTCCCGTAAAAAAATTGCCACGATTATTTTTAACAACACTGGCATCTGCTGAAAAATGGAAGAATGCGAGAACAGCTGGATCGATTGCCCAATGCTGAAAAAAGGGCAGCCGTTGCCATCTCTCGACTTAACTACCAGCAAGATGGCGGACGATCGAAACGTTCATCTCGTGCCACAGATCAAGAGACCCTTTTTTGACGCAGCTGGCTGTGCGGCACAACCAGCTGCGTCAAAAAAGGGTCTCTTGATCTGTGGCACGCGATGAACGTTTCGTTGTCCCCCATCTTGCTGGTAGTTAAGTCGAGAGATGGCAACAGCTGAATCGAGAGATGGCAATTTAGCGAATTTATGTTAAAAGTGTCTTTTCACTCTTCCTTTATGGGTGATAACTTTTCACTACTGAAACTGAGATTGGGAATGAAGCTTTTATTCGAAAAATTATTTGAAAATGCGCTTTCTACTTGCCATTTTTAAATGTAATAGGTTTTTTCTAAGTAATTATGAGACTGCTCTTTAGTTTGACATGTGAGATTTTTGTCGGGTCTGAAGTAATTATACTGTAGTTTTTAATAATAAATGATTCATGTCGTGGATAATACAAATTTCACACATTTCTTTCAAACTGTGTGTTTTTCGAAAAATTAGTTAGTTACTCACAAAATTGCTATTGGAAATTTAGCTTACACTCGTGGCTATCGCATGATCGGCAGTGAATGTATTTAAAATTCGTGCATTTAACCCTTTAAGCGGTCAATTTTTTTACCGAAATGCTTCCAAAAAAAGGCATATTTTGAAAGGCATATGATGAAATATTCCCGCTGTCTCGCTAGGAAGAAAAACCCGGATGAAAAGCATTTCAGTTACATTGACAAGCCACACCATCTATTGAAAAATATTAATACTAAATAGTCTCTTCACAATAATGAAATATGCGGGCAAATCAGAAAAGGAAAGGAGAAAATACCGATGTCCGTCCGCTATACGGGCAAACCAGTTGAGGCCAATTTTGGGTAGCACGTACACTGTACGGGCAAACCGCTTAAGGGGTTAAGGGTCAAAACAATTTCTGACCCGGAAAAATGTAAGGGACATTCCTTCTCTCTTTTGAATTCCACATATGTCCCCTTCAAGATTGTACGCCACGCTACGCTTATGGCGATTGCATTAATGCTACATCATTTTCAAACTGAATGTGGCGATGCGGATAATCGTAGAATCTAACACTGGTCCTTTAAGACTCGATTTACTGTACTAGCACAGTTTAAAACTACTAGTTTGAATGGATTTTTTAAAAATTTATTTATTTTTTGATGGGGAAGGGAGAATTTTGAATCAAACTGATTCTAATTAAAACAACAACATAATTATGTGTTGGTTAGGCTATTTATGATCTTTTGAAACATAATTTAATTTTTAATTAATATAAAAAGGAAAAAATTCGAAAAAATGTATTATTATTTTCTTTGGGATTTCATAAATTATTTTTCGATATAAAATATATAATTAATACATCTAATAGTTTTAGAATTATGGCTAGAAGTTTGAAACTTCTCTTTAAGATTAGATAGATCATTTTTTAAAATTATTTAGAAATTGATGGATATTCCTTGAAAATTAATAAAAGTAATCTAATTTGCCTTTTCCTTTTTAAATGCTGAATTCAAATAGAAAATGGAATGGTAGGGTCTCCTTTAAATCTTCAATACTTGGGTTCTGTTTTAATTTGCACTCAAAACTGAGATACAATGCTTGAATAGTATCAAGGTTCAGCGATTTTTCACCAAATATAACGAGATATCGCCAAGAAAGGCGCTAAATATTTCATTGATTTGCGAAAAGTTCTCAGTAGTTCGCTTGATTTTGGTCAGGGCTCAACCAAGTCTGTCCGTAGACTTTGTATTGAAACTCTTTCGCTAAATGGCAGATGTGCAGAATTGTCCCCAGGCGCTGCCTAGCAACCACAAAGTTCTTACCTGGGCGACCTTATGAATAAGTTACTCTGTCGATTGCAGCCAAAAAGGGAGGTGCAAGACTAGATCTAGATGTTACAACAGTCTTCAATACAAAATTTCAACATGCTATAGATAATCGTTTTTGCTCAATGCCAGATGCATACATACGGTCAAACATACATACATACGTACGTATATATGTATAGATGTTATTCAGAAACGAGTCAAAATGTATCCACGGATGATCAAAATGAGTCGTACATACATACGTACAGATGTCATAAAGAAATAGGGGCGTAGCTACCGCCGTATCAGCCGTATCAATTATACGGGGCCCCCAACGTGCGTAAGCAAAAATTAATAAAAACTTCCTTTTTTTTTTCAGAAATGGAAAAAGTTGCCACTTCTGTTGGTTATTAGCAGATCGTCAAAGCAAATCGTACTCCTCTGCATGGGTTAACGGTGTTTCCATTAGAAGCAATTTTACGCAAACTATACTTGACCATGAAAAGCGGGGCCGTCGCTATTAGCAACCGGGCCTGCTTGCTCGTTGCCAGCACGAAAATTGAGTTTATCATTGAGGCCTGTTTTCGCGATTAGCACTGTTCTATTTTATTATTATAAGTATTATAAATATTATATTATTTTATTATTTTAAAACAGTTTTTTTGTAGTTTTGTCGTACTAAAGAACTTTAGATGTAGATAATCATTTTGTGAAGATTGAGCCATTTTTTTTTATGGTAATTTATCATAAAATTCGAACAATTTGCTCTGAATGTAAAAGAAGTTTAAACTTGTATAATTTATTTAGAAGTTCTAAAAATATGTATGTAAATCAAATTTAGTGAATTAATATTCATATGCTGTTTTTAAATCATTTTCATCTGAAATCGTACTACTTGAGTAGTTTATTATACATTAAATAAGCGTGTCTTTGTAATACTAGTTAGACGATGTTGTTTATTTAATTTTTCAGTCGAAAATGTTATTTATCAGTTAGATATGTGCATTGATTGTATGATTTAGACATGTGTAGCCAGCTTTCAGTGCAGAAGTACAGTAAATTATAAATTATTAATTTTGTATATGTATACGTAGAAACTTCAAATGCAGTTAATATTTTGTACAAGAGTTCATTATGTTCAATTCCAAAGTTCGATTGAGATAGCGACAAAAGAATAACTTTTATATAATACTTGGAATTGCTATAATAAAGAATAATTAAATAAGAAAGCGTTTATTTTTGGTTTGCTACAGTGTTTAGTGCAGCTTTTGAAGAGGTATCCTGAAATTTTTCGAGTCCTTGAGCTGTTGGTTTATCTCACTTTGTATTCAAAGTGCTAAAATATATTGTTTGTTTTGTTATTTATGTAGTTTCATAATAAATTGCATGAGTAATTATGTAAACAAATTTTAAATTTTGATCAAATATTTAGGAATTTCAGATTGTTTCATTCTTTATTCTCGCTTCGAGTGTACTTCACTCTCTGCTGCATATATATGTAATGTATAAAAAGGTAATTTGGGTTTTACTAGTTTGGGTATTGGTCAAGCGGGTACTTTCACTGTAAGTTTTACTTTCCTGTCATACTTGCCACGCGCGCTCTGGAGCTATGTTTTATTTATTTTGTTATTTGTCAAACATCAGGCCGTCGATTCTGAGTTCTTTAGATGTACACGTGTCCCCACGCCCTTGTAGCCCCGGATGCGGGTCATGTTGGTAAATGTGTGTGGTTCGATCAGAGATAAGAGAGAGGCGGAGTTATGTCTTCGAAAACCACGTGGTGTGGTAAGCGTAAATACTCCCGCACATCGAAAATCGTCGGACTTCTGCCACTGGAACTGCTTAATGAGTCCACGCTGATTCTTGTACCCGTCTCCCCTCCCCTCTTCTCATTCTAAATTGTAACTTAAATGTAATGTTCAATAAACCATATTACCTGCCTTCACTCTGAAGCTTTACTTGAAATATCTGACGTCTCATATATATATATATATATATATATATATATTTACATTTGCCAAAAGAGCATTTATTCCGATATCTTCATGCATTCTCAATTTGTCATAATACAATCTATTTGCTTTTTAAGTTTTCCTACAACCAAAAGTAACCTCCAAATTTCTTTTTTCGTGTGATTCGATCACATCAGTGCGCTTCCAGTAGTAAAATCACTCGTTTCTTAGACATGTCTCTTCTCTAACGTACAAGATTTGTACGTAATGTGTACCTGTACTTGCACTGCTGTCGATTTGCAGTAGAGCGACTGGTTTAGAATGTGGTTTTTATTTACTTTACTTCCGGTAAAATACAAGAAAATTGGGGGGGGGACTGGGAACTGGGACCGGTCACTTATAGAGGGTTGTGTGGTGTCTTCTATAGGCTCTTTTAACATTAACTAGATAGGGTAAAAAATCGGTGCCTTAAAAAATGTGTCGTTGCAGGAGGGGGTCACTAAATAGAAGTGGTCGCTCATAGAAGTTTCACTGTATACAGCAATGCAAGGACGAAAGCATTGTCTTCAAGCACCAGTTAGTAATCACTTAAAAAAAGATATTAGAATATTCGTGGTATTTCCTACTATGGTTTTCTAAAATTTAATACTTTTTCTTGGAAGAAAAAAAATATATGGAATTATAAACGAAAATTATAAATCCTTTTAATATTGGTAATGGTAAAATTTTCAATACATAAGCTTAGCATGAAAACAACGTGTTTGGCCATGCTATGTTACGTGATTCTTAATCCTTTTGATTTCTTTCATCTTCCCTTAAAGTTCGTACTACTATTTATGGGACACATTTTATTGAGTAATTTATTCTAAATGTTTCTCGTTAAGTTAATTTACATTATTTTTAAGTTAGATGCCAAAGGAATGCAGTACACCAGGTTGTACTTCTAACTATAGTAAACATTCACCAAATATCCACGTCTTACAAAAGATTAAAAATTAAATATTGTAGTAGTGCTTAAATGATGAATATGCGAATTGTAAATATCAAATATCTTCATTTCTATTCCAGCACCTCATCATATAGTCTGTTAATATATTAACTGGACAAAATTTAATGAACGCAAATTTAATAACTGTTAGTTAATTTCATTTAAAAAGTGGTTATGGTTGTAACTGCTTTTAAAATGTGAAACTTAAATATTCAGTATAAAGAAATTAATAAAAATATCTGTATAAATAAACTGTTTATCATTTATGAATATGTTTACCTTAATGTATAATAAAAATCAGCTTAATTTGTTTAATGTATATTAAAAATCAAGCCAAAATAATGAATCATGAGAGTAAGCACTGCTTTGTTTTTCCTTCAAATTACACACATCTACTTGCTTTAATGTCCACATGTATCATAGTAAAGAAACTAATAAAATTAGTAGCACAATTATGGCATAAAGCTACATTAAATAACGCTTCAAAGCCTTGGAAAGCTTAAAAAATGCTTGATGTATACGGGAAGACGCGAGCATCCGTAGGCCTCTTTGGATGACTCATCGAAATACACGCGCAGGCCCGTTACAAATAGCGAAGGCCCCGATGAAAAGTCACAGCAGCACATTAATGCCTACCGTATAATAATTGGTTACAAGGAAATACCATTGATACTCTATTGCAAAGTGAAATCAATAGTAAAATTACATTCTGGAGAGATGTATTGTATCGTATAATCTTAATCTTATCTTAATCTTAATCTTAATATATATATAAAATGCTAATGTTCGTTTGTAAAGACAGAGTTTTCTCTATTACCAATTACCACCTACTCGAATTAACTTCCCGTTGGGGTGGTAAATACCCCTTGGTCTCACGGTGAAAGTAAGGGAGTTTGGTCGCAGTGGGTGAAAGTGGGTGGTTGTGGGTGGCAAAAATGTGAAAAAATATATATCTGTCCTTTTCTAACTCATGAGAACTTCTGAATTTCAACTCCAATAAAATATTAAAATTTAATGTTTATCGTCTGTTGCCATATCAGCAGGAAAACTGAATCTCAAGCAATTATTGTCTGCGAACCATTTTACCTGAAACAAATTCCAGTTATTTTGACGAGTGAAAAAGAACAAATTATTTGAATATCCTAGAGTGTTCTGGTACTAGCAATTTCGATGTATTATCTATATATCTTTATAAATAAAAATGAAATTCTGTTTGTTTGTTTGTTTGTGGATTTGATTTGTATACAAATCCACAAAAATGGACCTATCAGCCTGAAATTTTGCACAGATATGTAAAATAATATAGAATAAATCATACTCCACTTTAAAACTTTGAAAGTCCACCCGTTCCCGGAATTTAAGAGATTTTTTATGTTCTCCACGCAAAAAGCTTTCCGTAATTGTAACCCCTGTAGTGAAAAAAGTGTGAAATAAGGATCGTGGTTGTCATGTGTGGCAATTTTGTCGAATAAAATGTTTTAAATTCTCAAAGTAAAAATAAAAGAATAATAATGATTTTTTTCTTAGTTTATATTTGTAAGATTATTAATTTTTTATTATAATATCGTGTGCATGGGAAATCGGAGCAGGAATGAAATGTTTTATACGCAAAACAATAAGAATTGAAGATTTCCGAGGCTAATATGTAATTTTTTTTTTAGTTTGGCGAAAAAA
The DNA here is from genome assembly GCA_038373885.1 of Cheiracanthium punctorium. Lineage (NCBI taxonomy): Eukaryota > Metazoa > Arthropoda > Arachnida > Araneae > Cheiracanthiidae > Cheiracanthium > Cheiracanthium punctorium. Next base: position 745,903 of record JAWZYV010012469.1, read on the forward strand.
TAAAATGGCTCAAATGCTGATTTTGAGAAAGTGAGTTCTAGCGGTTTGCACAGTTTTCGGCTTGGCGCAATTTATTGAGAGCTTAAGGAAATAGATTTTTGAAAGCAAGTGCAAAGGTTTTATTAGAATACAGCGTTAAATTTTAATGATCCGTGAAGAAATAATGCAGTTATTAAGGGATTTCAAGCGATCTATCTTCAGAATTCTCGCCAATTGAGTACATTGATTTAAGTTGGGGGAATTCCGCCAAATTTCAGAAAATTGAAATCTTCTCATTTAGTACATCGGAGTAACGATGAATAAAACACGTTATAGTTGATAATTTAAAAAAATTCGGTTGTATTAAGGGATTCCCCTTTTCAAATAAATGTGTACTTTACTTTTTGGCGGCCGAACCATTTCCCATATTGATTGCTGCTAAGTCAATGCTTCGAATGATTTCCTGAAAAAACTCTTGCAAAATGGCGTATGTTGACACTTTGGCGAGACTTAGATTTGAAACTGGATTTTATTTGAGACTGGTATATATAATAACACTGGTTATAGATAAAAATGAATGTTGGTATGTGTTTATGAGGTTGAAAAACTCCAGTACCGTTGAGCACCGTTGCACCATGAAATTTGGTTCACCTAAGTCTTTTATGATGGAGAAGGTTTTTATGCTATCCGTTTTCCTTAACTTGCCACTTGGTGCCGCAGCACAACGTCGAATTCTATTCCGTTTAGCCGTTTGCTATGCGAATATCGTCCAACCGATTTCGATGAAATTTGGTTCACGCGAATATTAGAACACGGAGAATATTTTTCACTATCTATTTTGCTGTAACTTGCCGCTAAATGGCGCTGCAACGCATCAACTTCTATACCGTTCGACCAATCGGCATAAAATTTTTTATACTTACACATTTGAGCACGAAGAATATATTCTAACTGCGTTCCTTTTGATGTTACTCACCACTAGATGACACTGGAATGCATTATTATTTTAACTCGCCACTAGATGACGCTGCAGCAGGCCAAATTCTTGACCATTCAAACGGTCGCTATGAAAATCAGTATACATAGCTATTTGAACAATGAGAATATTTTGGCGTTATCCATTTTGCTATAACTCGCCACTTGACGGCGCTGTAGCAAATCATTTTTTTAATTAACCACTAGATGGCCCTGCAGTGTATCACTTCTTGACTGTGCAAATGATCGTTATGAAAATTGGTATACATAGATATTTGAACACGGGGAAGAGTTTGGAGCTATCCATTTTCCTATAACTTACCACTAGATGTCGCGTCAACACATGAACTTCAGGACTGTCCAGCCGATAGTCATGAAAATTCGTATACATCGATATCTGAATGCGAAGAATATTTTCGCCGTATCCGTTTTGCTAAAACTCTTCACTAGATTGCGCTACGCCGCATGGCCTTCTGCACCGTACAAACGATTGCCTTTCAATTCGGTATGCATGATTATTGGACACAATATAACGTGATATCCATTTTGCTATATCTTTTTATTACAATGGTAATCACCACAAATCGCAATATCAAAAAGTCCTTTCATTCCCGTGCGAAGAACGGGTACTTCAGTTAGTATATATATAAAATGCTAATGTTCGTTTGTAAAGACAGGGTTTTCTCTATCACCACCAACTCGAATTAACTTTAACGTTGGAGTGGTAAATACCACTTGGTCTCACGGTGAAAGTAAGGGAGTTTGGTCGCGGTGGGTGGAAGTGGGTGGTTGTGGGTGGCGAAAATGTGAAAAAATATATATCTGTCCTGTTCTAGCTCATGACAGCTTCTGAATTTCAACTCCAATAAAATACTAAAATTTAATGTTTATCGTCTGTTGCCATATCGGCAGGAAAACTGAATCTCAAGGAATTATCGTCTGCGAACCATTTTACCTGAAACACTATATTTTATTTCAATTTATTCAAATACACTCAGATAATAAATAGGGCAGTGAATAGTTATTAAAGAAATTAAATTTATTTTGACAAGTGAAAAAGAAAAAATTATTTAAATTTTCTAGAGCAGGGTTTCCCAACCTTTTTTGCTGGCGGACCCCTTTTTCAGACAAAAATCCCCTGTCTGTCGGACCCCTGTCAGTCAGCGTGCACGCGACCTCCCCCGCCCCCCCTGGAGTTTTCAGAAAGTCGAGAACCGGCACTAAACTACCTGCGGGTCAACACTTGGGAACCTCAGCCGCTGTTCAAAGGCGGCCACGGACCCCCTAGAAAGGGCCGGCGGACCCCTAAGGGGTCCGGGGACCACACGTTGGTGGGACGGGGACCACACGTCCTTTTCTAACTCATGAGAACTTCTGAAAAGTTCTAATTCCTGGAATGACCTAGAAAATGTGTGCAACTGTTACAGGCAATCTAGAATGCTCTAGAAGGTTTTAAAAATTTCCAGAAAGTTCGAGAAAGTTCCAAAACGTGTGGAACCGTTCAAATCGATTTAGAATGATCTAGAACGTTCTAAAAACTTCTGGAATGATCAAGAAAGTTCCAAAATGTCTGCAACTGTTAAAAACAATCCAGAATGTTCTAGAAAGTTCGAAAAATTTCTTGAATGATCTAGAAAGATTCAAAATGTCTGCAACTGCTGAAATCGGTATGGAATGTTCTAGAAAGTTCTAAAAATTTCTGGAATGATCTAGAAAGTTCCAAATTGTGTGCAACTGTTAAAATCGATGTGGAATGTTCCAGAAAGTTCTAGAAATGTCTGGTCGAGTGAAGATCAATTGCAATGGGTGATTGTCATTCGGAAATTTTATAGCATACTGCTTCGCAGCCTCTAGCTTATTCCGATGAAATTCTCCGTAAAGTAACACCATTTCAGTGTATTCATTAGTATTAAACATTATCTTTCGTTTTTTATACTCAATAAGCTACGAATTCAAATAGCATGAACTTTAGACAAACACTAACAAAGTAACTTAAACAACAGTTTTTCAACTCCAATAAAATATTAAAATTTAATGTTTCTCGTCTGTTGCCATATCAGCAGGAATACTTTCTATCCATCGCATGTTTAATGGTCGAATAAGTCTCTCAATATCTAAGATAGAAATCTAAATTATCTACGTTAAAAATGGATCCGTAAATATCTTTTATACCATTAAACATGTGGTGTATTTTAACCCGAGCAACACCGGGTTTCGCCACTAGTTAATGTTATAATTACTTTAGCATCTTGTAATCTACCTTTAAGAGGCTCTGATTCTGAAAATTTTATGGCAATTTCACGTTTGCTATCTAATTATGATGCAACTTTAAAAGAACTTCTTCTAAAACCAAAAGGCAAAATAAATTATTTAAGCCTTACGATTAAAAATGAAATTATTAATTTGCTTGGTACCGCAGTTAGGAACAATATTATCTCAGAAATTAAAAAAATCTCCATTTCTGACAATAATTCTAGATACAACACAAGACTTGTCAAAAATTGACCAACTTTCTGTAGTTTTTCGATACATCTCGATTACAGAAAATGATGATAATGTGCCTAAAGAATTAAAAATCTGTGAGTCCTTTTTAGGGTTTACAGCAGTATCCGATTGCAGAGCTGAAGGACTTACAACTGAAATTTTAAATACGATTAAGCCTCGTACGAGGCTAAAAAGCTACTATTGCTGTTTAGATATATTAATTTCTCAAACTAAACAGAGATTTCAGAGTTTTTGCGACTTGAGTAGTATGTTCGAAATATTACAACCGGAGAAACTCCCGTCTTCTTCAAACGAAAAGCTATTAAAGGCTTCCGGAAAACTGCCGGCTAAATACAGTAAAGACATCTCAGTTAATCTTTATGACCAATTAAAGGCTCTGACCAATATGGAATTGATTTGACTAAATGTAGAGGACAAGGTTAGTTTTAAAGGATGCTGCGAAACATGTTCGTGAAGTGTCAACTTTTTTCGATAATTTAGAAAAAATATATACATTTTTTGGCAATAGTATACAACGCTGGGCAATGTTAAGTGACGATTCATCTAAAAAATATTTAATTACCCTTAAAAAGGTATGTCCTACCAGATGGTCTTCAAGGAACAACGCTTTATTAGCGGAAAAGAAAAGTTATTTATTAATCATGAAAACTTTGTACCAACTAAATTTAATTTCGATAAAAAAAGATGAACGTGAAGAATGTAAAAATATAATTAACATTTTAGAGAGTTATGATTTCTTAGTGCTTGTCACATTTTTTTCTTCACTATTTGAAATCATTAATTCTGTTTCTAAAGCTCTACAACATGAAAATAATGACTTAACAGAAAACTAGTATTTTATTAAGTAATCTTTTGAATAGACTGTGCGAATTAAGAAATCAAAATTCTTTCAATAGTTTGCTAAATGAGTCCAAAGATTTAGCAAAAGAGTGGAGGATAACAACTGTTTTTAAAAACAAAAGGCAAAAGATAACGAAGCGTTTTTTTTGATGAGTAATCACAAGATGAGAGAATTTCAGACCCGGAATCCTATTTCAAAGTCAATGTCTACTATTGCTGTTTAGATATATTCATTTCTCAAACTAAACAGACATTTCAGAGCCTTTGCGACTTGAGTAGTATGTTTGAAATATTACAACTGGAGAAACTCCCGTCTTCTTCAAACGAAGAGATACACTATCTGGCCAAAAATATCCGGACACCCCCTAAAAAAGTGGTTTTGGCGGGTGACGCAAATTTGATGCGTAATCGAAAGCTATTAAAGTGTTGGTAGTGGTTTTTCCAGTTGTATGTATGCGTTTGTAAAGCAATGAGTAAGTCAAAGGAGCTTAGTGAGTTCGCTCGTGGCAGTATAGTGGAATGCCACTTTTGTGGGAAATCAGTTCGTGAGATTGCGAACATTCAACAGAAGCCTAAATCCACTGTGAGTCATGTAATTGTCAAGTGGAAACGTCGAGACAGTGAAACTGCATAAAAACGGAGTAGTAGAGCATAAAAATCTTAGTGAACGGAGCCGCAGAACTCTGAAAAGGGTAGTGGAAAACAATCGCAAGTCCTCGTTGGTGATAATTTCTCAGGAGTTTCAAAGTTCATCAGGCGTTAGTGTTAGCAGCAGGACTCTTCGTCGAGAGTTAAACAACTTGGGATTACATGGTCGTGCAGCCGCTCAAAAGCCGAACATCACTCCACAGAATGCGAAGCATCGATTGCAATGGTACAGAGATCACCGTCTTTGGACTGTGGACGTGTGGAAAACTGATTTTTAGAGTGATGAATCTCGCTTCACAGTCTGACTGTCGGAGGGACGCGTCTGAGTTTGGCGGATGCCCGGAGAACGTTTTTTGCGTGACCGAATTGTGCCGATTGTTAAGTTTCGTGATGGCGGTATAATGGTGGTGGGCGTTTCTTGTAGTTGAGCCTGGTTCCGTTAGTTCCTGTGGTTTGAAACATGAACTCTGCGATGTAGGTGGACATTATGGACAATGCCGCACTCCCAACTCTGTGGCAAATTTATGGGGAAGGCCCATTTCTCTTCCAGCAGGATAACTGCTACATTCACACATGACTTGCACAGACGTGGTTTGACGAAATGGGCGTTTAAAAACTGGACTGGCCTTCTCAGATCCCCGATCTTAATTCCACAGAACACCTCTGGGACGAATTAGAGCGCACATTACGTAGCCAGCTAAATCGACCATCCTCACTGCAAGCACTCACCTCAGACGTGATGGACGCCTGTAAGTCAATTCTTATGGCCACCTATTAAAAACTGGTGCAAAGTCTTCCCAGAGGTGTACAGGCTGTCATCGATGCAAAAGGGGGACCAACATCATATTAATATCTGCCTCAGGACACTCAAAGTCCATACCACTGGGTGTCCGGATACTTTTGGCCAGATAGTGTATTAAACGCTTCCGGAAAACTGCCGGCTAAATACAGTAAGGACATCTCAGTTAATCTTTATGACCAATTAAAGGCTCTAAAAACATGCTTAAAATCTGAAATTCAAAAAATTCATTCCATTAAGGAACTCATTGAATTATTGCTGATAAAATTCAATAGTCTTGCATCCAGTTTTCCGGAAGTAATAACAGCATGCTTTTTATTCTTGAGCCTTCCAGTTACAACTGCAACTGCTGAAAGAAGTTTTTCAAAATTAAAATTGATAAAAAATTACCTAAGAACTTCTATGGAACAGGAACGCCTGTCAGACCTGTCACTATTGTCCATAGAGGCAGAAACTTTAGAAAAACTAAAGTCATCATCAGCTATAAATGATTTAATAAATCAGTTTGCCGAAAAAAAGGCAAGGAGAGTGTATATTTAATTTGAATTGTTTGTAAAAATTTTGGAAAAAGTGACAGATAATTACGATGAATAAATATTTCTTTTAATTTCATGCAAACATTTTTTTTCTTTTGTGAGAAATCACCTTTCCTAGGGCCCCCAAACAAATTTTTATACGGCGGGGCCCCGTCAAGGCATGCTACGCTTCTGTAAAGAAAGTAATCAAAATAGATCCAAGGATGGTCAAAATAGATAATTCCGTCAAAATCAGAATATCACGAAAATTTTCGCTTTTACAATACTTTTTTTACATCGTAAAAGAAAGTAAAATGCTACCTAAGTGAAAATTATGGGAATTTTTAGCTACGATGCTTTCATTGAAAACATTTTACCCCATAACTAAATTACACATTAGAATTAGATGTAGTAGATGTATGGCTTCTAATACAACGCCCTATTTCTGAAAAACTAACATCCTCAACATTCCAGGCATGGACTCACGGGTCATTTGGACCACTGACTAAGTATTCTAAATTCTACAACTGATATTCAGAGTACAAAAAACTTTAAGACTAGAAACAATATTTTCCTTGAAAATAATATTTATTTCTTTTAACTCTCGGGAGCGAAATTAATGAAAGGCGAAAAGTTCGGAACATACACATAGCGTTTCTCAATTTGCCGAAAGTTCCTTAAAATCGCGCAAAAAATAATTCGCAATATCTCCTGAAATTATCATAGAAAATTGGTAAAAATTAATATTTAGGGTAATTTGAAGGATTTTCCCCGTTTAATAAAGTCAAAGTAGTATGTTGCCCTTGAAATAAAACGAAGTTGATGCAGAATTAAATATGAAGACGGCCCCTGATGCAAATTAAATTACTAGAAAATTAAAGTATACGTTATTTGCAAACGAACGCTATATATAAATTTGCAGTATGACGAATAATGGTCAAATAAAGTGCAAGTGGGCCTTTTTTTCCCGCAGCTGTACACGCCATAAATACATGTACTTCTCTAACGACCCTGTAAAAAATAACTTATGTGAGCTTCGTACGGACAATTCGTAAAAAAAAATATTAAATTATTTATTAACCTTGAACCTTAAATACTAAAGTACAAATACATACTTGAAAAATGTAATCAGGAACTTCTTCAGGTGTTTCAAAAGATGTTTTGTTAGGACTCACTGCGTAAAATAAATACCCCAATTGCTCTACAAATTTTGCTGAATCCATTTTTGAACGTACTGTCTACTATTCACTCATAATAATGCCTTGAGTAAGTTGATCTAGAAATAATTTAGTATACCATTTATATAAGAAACTTGAGTTTAAAATACAGATACATATTGTTTAACATTAAAAAGAATATACCAAATATACTATATCACAGCAATAGTTTGATACAAACTTAAACATTTTAAATGTGTGTTCAGTAATTAGAAACAAAATATGTGGCTTGAACTTCACTCATTTAGTGGCGTATGTAGTATAGGATGAGTTCGGGCTCCCTTTTAGAGCCCGACCCCGAGCGATATTATTAAAGTCGGCGCCCAAGCTCAAAATTTCCTAATAGATAAATAAAAGGTCAATTACTTCATTGACAGAGTATCATAAATTTTGCCATATGTGCAGATTGAAGACAAATATAATGGCAAACTCTTAACACTTTGAGGGGCAACCCTTTCCCAATGCTGAAAAAAGGGCAACCGTTGCCATCGTTCAACATAACTACCAGCAAGATGGCGGATGATCGAAACGTTCATCGCGTGCCACAGATCTAGAGACCCTTTTTTCACGCAGCTGGCTGTGCGTTGAGCAATCTATCCAGCTGATTCTTGCAGATGTCAGTGCTGTTGAAAATAATCGTGACAATTTTTTTAAGGGAAATGCCGTGCTAAAAAGTAAAGGATTCTCGTGGAGCTATGTCACCCGCAACTAATTTAATAGAAATCAAATCTATTCGTGACTGGCAACAGTCAAACCGTCAGAGTTTGGTCTTTCCAGAGCGGGAACACTGCGCGTTAAAGGGTTAATGCACTTTCTGATTCTTTATATTCAAGTTTATCAAATAATAATAATTAGCTTATTTCTCTCATGAATCATTTTTTAAAATCTGTCTATATAAGGAAGGAGTATGTTCAATAAAGGAGAAATTTCTCACAAGCTCGAGCCCGAACACAATCGTGAATTTCAAAGTACGATCCCGGGCTTGGGCTGAGCCCGTCTCATCTCTAGTATGTAGGGTATGGCAAGTAGAGCACACGCTATGGGCAACACTTGAAAGGACCCGCAGAGATCCTTTACAAGATTGACGCTACAAAAGAAGCATCAAACCCTTTTACGTGCGGTGGTTGCACCGTGAAACCACCTCATTTCAGCGATTTCACTGCTAAACGCAAAAAAAGTTAAATGGTCCCAACGCTGAAAAAGAGCATCGATCCGTTTAACTACAAACAGCATGGCGGTCTATCCAATCACACAACTAAAGAAGTTTCCTGACACAGATGGCTGATTGGCCGCGCCATGTTGTTGGTAGTTAAATGGATCGATGACAACCGCTGCACTTTTTCAGCGTTGGGCAGTCTATCCAGTTGAAATTCTATGTTGATGTGAAAATGCATGCCCTTCAAGGGCTAACCTGTTCGTGCCCTTTCAACGATGGGAGCGAACAGGTGAAAACCAACAAGATACTAAAATATTTATTCTGAATCACTGACTTTAGAATCTATATATAAGACAGTTATTTTCATCTGTATAATAAACCGTCACGACAGAAATCGTTTTAAATGATCGTTCTATAGAAATTTTAAGAATGACTACACGAACGAAGTGATCGGTGACTTTCTGACTAAGAGAAAGGCCCCAGTTTTGTTGTCTGCCGTTACTTTACCTATACGTACGCCACTGAACTAATTCTCTTATCTTACTTTTATTTGCTGCAGGAAAATATGGATGGCAATAAAGTGAAGTGGCAGTCCTGATAAAAAGTTATCCTAAAAGTTCTGGATTATAAAGCTGTTCATTGGGAGCAGAAATCTCTCTCTCTCTCTCTATATATATATATATAAAATTCGGCTGTTCGAGCCTCGTCAGGGGAAGACCCCCCCTCCTTGAACCCCCCTAATTTTTTTTAAGTTTCATTATTGCCATATTAAATTATATTAATTGACTATGTCATTTTTTCTCTCACCCCCTTTATTGAAAATTGTCCGAAAAATATGTCCCAAAAATGCGACATAATTTTACATATATTTAAATACTGTTAGTTCACAACAGCTTTAATCTACTATTACAATATTTCGTAAGCTGTAGAATATGCACCGCATGTATTTTTTACATATATTTAAATACTATTAGTTCACAACAGCTTTAATCTATTGTTACACTATTTCGTGAGCTGTAGAATAGGCATCACATGTATTTTTCTGTAAATAGATTACAATCATAAAAAATTCAACATAGGGTTACCAGGCGACATAGGGTTACACGAAAGATGAGAGATAAAGTGACATAGTCAATTAATATCGTCTTAATATGGCAATAATGAAACTAAAAAATTAGGGGGTTTCAGGGGAAGGGGGTCTCCCCCTGACAGGCGCGTAGCCAGGAAAATTTTTCGGGGGGGGGGATATGAACTTATCTGTGTATGAATAGACGGAATTTCATCACAAATCCAAAAATTTTGGGGGGGGGGTATATCCCGATATCCCCCCCCCCTGGCTACGCTCCTGCCCCCTGACGAGGCTCGAACAGCCGAGCTCGGCTGTTGAACCGTATGTTGAAATTTTTATGGTTATAACCTATTTATAGAAAAATACATGTGATGCATATTCTACAGCTTACGAAATATTGTAACAATAGATTAAAGCTGTTGTGAACTCCCAGAGGTCCTGCTTTTGGAGGGACAGTCCTGATTTTTGCTTATATGTCCTGCTGTCCCCACAGAACCCTAAAATGTTCCGCTTTTACATTTCTGTCACGCCAAAGTCCTGCTTTATGAATAAATAAATAAATAAATGTAAAATAAATTGGGAATAAATTCACATGAAAATGATCGTGTTAAAGTTTTTTGCCACTTGTATTTAACACCGGTTTTCTTTTATTGATGAAAATGATTGTTTTATAATTTATACATACTTATAATCAATGTATGGTGATTCTAGTAGTATAGTTATTGTTAGAAAGCAAGCTATTTTGGAAATTTATTCAAAAATTAACAATAAAATTATTTAGAACCTAAGTTTATATAATAGGCTATTCACCATATTTTTTTTCAACTCATTTTTCTCATAAAAGTAGAAAATCAAATTGTGTGTAGAAAAAAAAAATCTTGGGGGGGGGGGGCGGGATTAATTTTTACCTTCCCGACTCTGCGGTTTAGAAGTGCCCTGATTTTCGGTTCAGAAAAATGGTCACTATACCCTTTTCTATATAAGAAGAGCAAACATTTTGCCATTTTCACCCTAACACTGACGATAACGATATGTCACACATGCCGAAGCCAGGAAAAAGAAATCTCAAAATAAAGTTAAAAACATTTAAAACTGATATAGTCTGTCTATAATATTGAGATGAATACACGCGCTTGCGTGGATATCGCAGAGGAAGTGAAATATACGCAGCACATACCAAGGTGAAAAACATGCTTGTGATCAAACAGGGCACGTGCCTCAGGTGCCGCCAAAATTAAGGTTTGCCCCAGGTGACATGAACTCTAGGAACCCTGTGGGCAAAAACCTCGATCAAAATCAAAAACTGTGCTTTCAAATACGTCTACATACTTAGTAAAAGAGAGCCAGGAATTTTCTAAGACACCCTATTTAATCCATTGATAGACGCAGGCAAAAATCCACAATTCGAATTTCCAGCGATAAAATATTCAGATCAACTTTTATATAACGTAAAATTTGGGTTATACATTTGAAAGGATAACGCAGAAGAGTCTAAATATTTTGTTAGTGACTGATACGTGCTCAGTCTATTACGGATGGATGCCATTCCAACTTCTATCCATCTGTAAGACTTCAACAACACCCCCTTTAATTTTTTCCCCCCCGTATAGCTAGATAGTGACTCACTTTTTAGTTGATGACTTCCGAATGAAGAGCTAGCTGTAGCTACCTTGAACTTGACTGTGCCAACCAACACTATTCAGCGATCTGCCGGACTGACTGTGAGTGAACGGTTGTTGTCTTCGCCCGCTGTTGAGGATATGATTCATGAAGAGCAATCAAGGCCACTTTGAAAGAATAATAAAAACAAAATGCACGTGATGCGAGAGTTGACGTGCCCGCCGCTGAGTTCTGGGAACGAAATGTGCATCTTATGCTTCTACAGTATATTTTCAAGGTTTTTTTGAAATTTTTTCTTTTCCGAAAACTTAAACGATGAAGTGAGGCAGGATGTCCAATAAAAAGATTGCCGAACAGAATGAACGAAAGAGTGAAGTTGCTGACTTGTGAAGTTCTTTAACACCGAGGAGAACTGGAGGTGTACTGGATATCCGTATCCGTATCAGCGGTTATTTTAAGAAAAAATTCCGGAGAAAAGATTTCGAGAAAAAAAAAATTATACGGATCCGGATCCGTCAGAGCGAAAGAAATTTATCCGCATCCGTATCCGCTTTCCAAACAAAAAGATCCGAATCCGTCTGCGCGGATCTGACAAAATTATCAGTTTTCATATCCGTATCCGCAGATATAAAAACAACTTATCCGTTTTCAGATCCGCACCCGCGGATATAACTTTTTAACAATCCGGCCTGAGAGGAACACCTCTGAGAAGAACAAGCAGTGCCGCAACTACGATTTCCGATACCCGGTGCAAACTTTAATTTTAGAGCCCTTTCCTTTGGAAACATTACGGATTTTGGCACCCCTCTCAACACGGCGCACGGGGCACGTACTCCTTTTGACCTCCTCTAGTTGCAGCCCTGGAAACATGAACAAAGTTATATTCTAAACCACAGAGCGTCGTCGAAAAAGGACTGAAGTTATTTACACGCCACAAAAGTTTAGATGGTTATGTGCGTGAGACAGAACGGAGGGGGGGGGGGGTTGTTATGGAGTTTAACCAACCACTGAACTCAGGTTTAACTTGTTCGTTCCCGTCATTGAAAATTCTTAACCGTGAAGTTTCCAAGCTCTGTGCTTAGTGTTACTTCAAGGGTTCCATATTGGCCATTGGAAAACAACGCTGAGTCTCTCGCAGGTGCGATGCTGAGTCCTAATGAGTATTCAAATCCAAAACTGGAAACAACTGTGGTTACAGAAAGGAAGTCTTTACCGTTGTGTTACCGCGGTGAGCGATTGTTGTTGCCATTTTTATCCCAGGGTGAGTGCCTCGTTTATCAACCTCATTTCTGGAGTGAAATATAATACCCGACTGCAATACATTATAGCAGGAGCCGATTTGTCGAGTTCAGGGCCCTCGGCAAAAGCTTAATTGGGGCTCTCACTTAAAAAAACTTTTTCAAAATTTACAAATTTTGAACTTAAAGAACAATTTTGGGGCTCCCTTTTTGTTGGGATCCTGGCGCTTGCCCAGAATGACCTCCCGGAAATCAGGCCTTGCATTATAGATGCTATTTCTTTTTCTAATCATATAATATATTTTGTGAGAATTCTTGGCCCAAAATTGCTAAATTTCCTATAAAAACACCAAAATTGTCACTAATTTTAAATAGGTTAAAAGGATCCTATTATTGGGTTAGAGAATGCCACATGCGATAAAAACTTACTTTTAAGCATGTAAATGTAAGTTAAATACCTTCGATTTTTATATTTCTCAAAAATAAATTCCTTCGAAAAGGTGTCTCTTTTTACACTCTCAGGAATGGACTGTATTACACATATCTCATAGTTCGAAAGCTTCGTTCGCCATTTTACATCTTAACCGTTTAACGCGCGGTGTTCTCGCCGTCAGCAAGACACAAAACTCCGACGTTTAGACTGTTGTCAGTCACGATGAATAAATTTGATTGATGTAAAAATTGTCGATTATTTGTAAAATTGTCGGGATTGTTTTTAATAACACTGGCATCCGCAGAAAAATGGAACAATACGATGGAAATACATTGATATAGAAGAACAACTGGACAGACTGCCCCATGCAGGGTCCGATCATCACAATATTGGGCCCAGAGCAAACACAAATTTTGGGGCCTTTGCTCCAGACCATAAATATTTTACGGGAAATTGCACGAAAACAGTATTATGCATAAGTTATTTTAGATACATATAGTTACTTAAATATACTGTTTGTTTAAACACTAAATATAAATACAGTGCACACCGGTTATAACGGACCTGGGATATAACGTACTATCGGTTATAACGTACCTAGAAGCTAGGTCCCGATTGAAGTCATGCATGACATATTTTTCGATACAAAATTTTTTAAAGAATATAATTTTTTTATCAAATGAAAATTTTTTATCAAACATAAATTTGTTGAAAAATACAACATTTTTGGGCCCTTGAAATTGGTGGGCCCAGGGCAAATGCCCGGTTGCCCTGCCGATAAACGGGCCCTGGCCCCATGGAGAAAAAAAGGCAGCCGTTGCCATCGCTCGATTTAACTACCAGCGAGATGGCGGACGATCGAATCGTTCAGCGCGTGCCACAGATCTAGAGACGATTTTTTGATACACGATGAACGATTCGATCGACCGCCATCTTGCTGGTAGTTAAATAGAGCGATGGCAACGGCTGTCCTGTTTTCAGCATTGGGAAATAATTGCTCTTCAAAGGGTAAGAATGGTTTAGAATACATTAAAAGGTAGTGTTTTATGCAGTACAGTGCATATCAAATATTTCCTGATCTCCATAGATGGAGATGCTGACATAAAATAGGTATTTTTCTAGACGAAATATTTCGCACATAAATATCCGAACACTTTTAAACTGAGTATTAGTATTGTTGGGTCTGGAAAATTTAACGTTATATATAAAAAAAAGAATATTTACCTGTCCCTTGTAATATGAGGAAATAAGAGGAAAATTTATTCTGTGCAGAAAGCTAAACTCCTTGTTTTCACTTTGATATTTGCGTCGAAAAAGATCCAAACAAAAATTATAATCGCGCTGATAATCGAGAATTATATCTTTATCAGTCCAAAATCTCGCTTTCGAAATGACATAGTAGTCTCTGAAAACTGATATTTGGAGTTACCGAATGACATTTAGATAAGATAGCAAACACTTTGGACAAAAATCCTTTTTTAAAAATTATTTATTTTTATTTTATTTACAAATACACAGTGTCACACCTAAATACAGCCAACGTGATATTGCCTCATAATTCGACACGAAACCGACACCGCGCGGGTGTCGATCTAACGGTCTGGAGTTTTGGGCGGTTTTCTCCAGATGTAGCGTGAATATGTGTTAGAAACCCTTGAAAAGTCCTTCGCCCAAGACATTCCCCCCTCTCACCTCCTTGTGTAGGTTCACCGTATCACAAAATCTATGCATGTTATGGAATACTATTTATCAATCCCTGGAGGGCCGTAACATGGTACAGCAGAGCGTTGATAATCCGGATTAATTGTAACCGGACCCTGTCCGATTTATCAAAGTGACCGGATTTTCGCCAAAAAAAAAAGATTGTTAGATTTCATAACAAAACGTAAACTTGCTAAAACCATTAATAATTCCCTTTTGTGGTTAAATAATCCGAGCAGATAAATAAAAGCATTCATTAATATGAACTTATAATATAATTTAATGAAAGAATATACATGCATGTGTAATGTATAATATGTACATGCAAATGTATTCACAAAATATTGCACAGTTTATACATTGTAAGAGCTCTTAAAAAAATCTGTTATTGATTTTCGAACTGCAGTAGTAGTTCGCTTCCCCCCCCCCCCCCCCAGCCAAGTCAAGCGTGTTTTTTCTGACAATCGGTTTCTTTATCTATATATCACTTCAACTCCCCACCCAACGGAATTAAATCCGGATTTTCAACGTTCCTGATTTTTGACGTCCGGTTTATCGACGCTTTACTGTATTATCCCAGTGTTCAATGACGGCGGGCCTTCAACTCTGCCGGAGACTGCGACTGTCTGACATTTGCATATCCATCCCTACTGGAGGCTACCCCACGCATTTTCTTGAGGATTCAGATCAAGCGACAAGGTCGGGACATTTCATGATACACACCCCCATTATCGAAAAACCATTCCCAGGAGGAATTTGCAACGTGAATGGGACTTTGTCACGTTGGAAAATCAAACTTCAGCCGCCCAGTTCGTCTTCTTGCCTTTTGGAGAGGAAAATGCAGCTCATAAAGAAAATTATCCACAAGATAGGAAGAGTAGATTTTTCTAAATAGCATCAAACTTGGAAGGGACAGCAGTATCTTGTTATGGTCTCAGATGAGAATAACTTGAACATGCATGTCCCCGATGGCGTTACGTTCTCTCTCTTGTATGACACGAGGGAATCTCTGAGAATTAGAAAGCTCATAGTATAGTGGGGAGAGACTTTACCTGCTCGGCTATGCCCAGAAATCCTTTATCTACAAACTATTAAAGAGATCTTAAAGCAAGATAAATATATATTGTTCCAAAGTAAATTAAAAAATCGTAATTAATGCAGAAAAATGATTAGTGCTTGAATTTATGAGCCAATTTGATATGCTATTATCTGATATTCTCCAAATACAGGTTTGTTGAAAAAATCAGAACTCTAGACTATAAAATATTAAATTGATGTGTTCAAATAAGAAATCAATAAGATTAGCATTGGTGTTTTCGGGTGTGTTCATAAAATTCTATTATTACTGAGTAAGATATTCCCATGAAAATGTAATAAAATAGTAAGTGCAAAGAGGCGAGATTTTCTTTAGAAAATATTCTAATTTTTCTTACTTTTGTACTGTTTTTTTTTAATAGAGGAGGTAGACGACATATTTTTTGATGAGCACAAGCACGTTAAAAAAAAATAAATCGTGTCAAACACATCGATTAAAAAAGCTTTCCAACACAACAGCTTTGCACCAAATTTGGCGATGTATCGTCGTTATAAATGTGTTGATATTTTGGAGATAACCTCAAAACAGATGTATATCACTAATAATACAATTTCGCAAAACTCTGTAAAAGAATTTTAAATGCTATTTACATGCATTAAATGGTATAATCGTTTATATAACTTATTGAATTGTGCTTGAAATGTATTAAAATGTCTCCTGTTATAGACCGTAATGCATTGGAATTCTTTTCAACGCTCCTGTGGAAGAACTATTAGTGACACAAACACTATTTTCGATAGAGAGTTTTTTTTTTTGTTGTTGTCCTTAATAACATATATCAATTTTGTTTTGTTTGAAATAGCCGAGGTCCTACCATGGCCGAGTGGATAAAACATTGGACATGGTAGATGGCTGAAGTGTGAAGGTCCAGCGTTCTGGCCTAGCACGCGGCTGTCGATCTAGCGGTCTCAAGTTTGGGCGAGTTCTCTAGATGTAACGTGAATATGGGTTAAAAGTCCTCTGTCCAAGGCACGCCCGGTCGGCAGATACTCTCATGTAAGTTTGACATAATCACGATACACAATTTGACTGCCGAATCTCTCTAAAATATGATTTAAAGAATAACTACCCACAGAGCGTCATGTATTGGAATTCTTGCGGGTGCTCCTGTAAAAAAACTTATATAAACGCTACATACACCATTTCCAGCAGGATACATTGTGCAGTACATAGGAATAACATATACAAATTTTGTAGTAATCGATGCATACTTACGGTAGTTAGAGCTCGGACATATAGAGAAATCAAAATCATAAATACTTTTCAGTCTTGTTAAAAAGCTTAAAAAAAAGAACTATGGATGAAGTCTACATCACAGAAAGCTGATCAAAGCTTGAATGGATGCATGAGATTGAAACATTTTTTTGCTGCACGTGATTTCACTTGTAGAGCATTAAAAAGAAAACGAGTGTGATCGGTATCAAGCGAATATTCGAGATGAGCGGCTTATTTCATACTCGATTTGCAATTGAAAATAAGTCCATTCTCAAACAGTCTTACGCGTTATAATGGGTTTGATCTTTTGAATCGTGATCGCGTTCTGATAGTTACTGCGTATGCTTTCGGCATGTAGAGATTATGCAGTCGTACATTGTTCGGAAATTTTACTGATTCAAAACGGAGAAAGCCGCTGTTAACCCTTTAACGCGCAGTGTTCCCGCTCTGGGAACACCAAACTCTGACGTTTTGACTGTTGCCAGTCACGAAAAATAGATTTGATTTCTGTAAAAATAGTTGCGGGTGACCTAGCTTCATGAGAATCCTTTACTTTTTAGCACGTCATTTCCCGTAAAAAAATTGTCACGATTTTTTTTAACAGCACTGACATCTGCTGAAAAATGGAAGAATGCGAGAACAGCTGGATAGATTGCCCAGTGCTGAAAAAAGGGCAGCCGTTGCCATCGCTCGACTTAACTACCAGCAAGATGGCGGACGATCGAAACGTTCATCGCGTGCCACAGGTCTAGAGACCCTTTTTTGTCGACAGCTGGCTGTGCGGCACAGCCAGCTGCATCAAAAAAAGGGTCTCTAGATCTCTGGCACGCGATGAACGTTTCGATCGTCCGCCATCTTGTGGCCGCCGACGTGGGAGTATTTAGGGGTGATAAGAAAAGAACGACATTCCTTCAATCACCCCTTCTTGACCTTCCCCTGAAAGGTACGCGGAGGTCAGAATTGTTCTGAGAAATGTCTCTTTTTTTTCTTTTCAAAGCAAAAATGTGACTGGGATGCGTGTGCTTACAGATTAATATACATATTCTTTTTTAAATATAAAATAGTTTAAACAATTGCTATTTTTTTCGGCGTTTTCTATTGCAGTGCAAGTCCAGTCAAAAAAGAAAGTGAGAAAGAAAAACAAAGAACGTAAGAAAATCCTCTAATTTAAATGACTGGATTGTGAAACTCGTAATGCTTTTTCCTTTCTTTCCCCCGAATGTGGCAATATTGAAACAGGCATCGATGTGCCAGTAAAATATGCTTCTTGAGACAAATAAGGCGTTCAAAGCACTGTATTTTGTGCTGAGAAAAGAAAAATTAAAAGGAATTGAGAATGGTCGACCCTACCGCTATCTCACTACGATGAAAGGCAGTGTTCTGGTAACTAAACTACGTGCATCATAAATTAGACTTTAAAATACATATGGGCAACCTCCGGCCCGCGGGCGGAAGGGGCGGGTTTTTGATCCGGCCAGCCTATCAGAAACCCAGTCGAGCTTTATCGCTCTCATCGTTATAAAAACACAACGGTAATTTTTTAAAAATTCTTTGCCAGTGTTGTTTCTCAAACCAGATCTTCACATACAAACTGACTGCATTCAAAGACAGCAGGATGAGAAATAACGCTGTGCACTGAATAAAATCTTCATTGTAGTATCTTTGCAAACGATGGAAGTGAACAGGTTAATCCTGATATCCCCTTCTCATCGCTTTACATATACAACTCAGGGGCCGATCCAGAAATTTTTTCTAGGGTACCATTTTTGTGAATTTTTATGCCAATTTTTAATAAGTCACTTTTTTGGTTAAAATAATTGATAAAACAGATTAAAATACAAGGTAAAATGCGAATGAAGGGCCGTTTCAATTGATTGTGTTGTGAAGGGCCGCAAAACGGACCCAGTTTTCGTCTGCACCGACCCCTACACTGCTTGAACTTTTTTGTTCCTTTCAAAGATGGTCACAGGGATCTTACATTTTTCAACGCCCCGAGTTTAAAGTTACTCCCGAAGTTCAAATTAACCACGAGGAGACGTCACTGCCGGCAACGGGGGGATGGGAGTCACTGAAAGATGACAATTTTAAAAGAAGAATTATCTTCTGTAAAATGACTACGAAGGATGGGTGGGGAGGGGTAAAGAAAAGGGCCCGATTAACGCACGGGCCAACTGGGTCACGGCCCTTTTTGTTTTTTAGTTTTAATCTTTTAATTAAAAAAATTACAAATATTCCATGAAATATTATTTCATGAAAATTCAGTTTAGTTTTTTGTCTTATGAACATAGTAAAACAAGCAATGAATATGTTTTAGTCCTGATTTATATGTTTATTTAATATAATGTAAGGCATCAAAATTAAAAAAAAAATTGTAATAATTAAAAGAAAGGGATAGGGCCCGAATGCAGAGCCTTATTATCGCATTGGCAAATCGGGACTCTGCCCAGGGCCCCCGGTTCGAAAGGGGCCTAAATTTCAAATGTTGTTATGAAATATTCTTTTTTATGCCAAAATTTTATGAAAAAGAAAACAAATTTCATAGATGGGTGCCCCCAAATTCATCAATGCCCGGGCCCCTGTTGGTCATAATTGGGCCCTTCGGAACTTCTAAGTGGTGTTCCAGCCTTATGCGGTTGGAACGTAATATAATCGTCCGATACAGGAGCAGTAGCCATTATTACCGACGTGCGAAAGCGGATATAAGGAAGAAAAGAAGTAAAGAACGGAGAATGTGTAATGGATTTTCCCGTTCTGGCGTGGGGGAGGGTTGCTACGATCTTCGCTCCTTAAAAATTCCGCCAAAACTTGCTTTGACACTATTGGATACAGTGCCGGATTAAGACAGCGCGGGGCCCGTAGCAAATGTTACCAAGGGGCCCCCTGCTCAGTGAAGCACCTATATATATATATATAATATGTTCACCCACACATTAAAGTAATAGAGCTAAATTGAATGAGAAAATAAATAGTGCTAATTATATTACAATTTATGTTTAGTGCTAATTAATGGTATTACTACTGCTAATTAGATGTAAACAAAACTAAAAGGTCCCACGTGTTATATTTGCGAGAGGTTTATCCCAGCCCTTCCTCCACCTTGGGTGAGCTAATCTGTAGGTTTTGTACGATAATAAAATAAAACACAACTTTTACGAATTTTCTTGATTCAAAATGAACAAATTTGAGTTAACACTAGACAAATCAATTTCTCCAAGTAAATTAGTGTGCGGGAAAAATTCCCGTCAAAATAAAGTGGGGGAGGGGGGCAAATAGATAGTGAGACTGACGATGTTTAAAGTTATTTATTCGTACAACTCAGGTTTTTTTTTTAAATGAATGTTAATGTTCGTGGATATGTATTTGGAATTTCTAACACTTCCCACCAATCCCATATGCAAACATATAACTAGACAAGTTTACACACATAAAATAATAATTGTTTCTGTAAAATTTTTAAAACCATCGAAAACAATATGTACTTTAAACTGTGCCCTTAAACACTATTTTTTTCCCTATAAAAATACATGCTTGCAAAATTATTTCATTATCTGGACGGTCTTTACTAATTATAGGTTACATATTTTTAACTTCTCTTAATTTATTTAATGGGTTAATTCATAAGAAATCGAATTGGGGATAGATAGATCTAGCACAATAATACCTCCACCATTCAAAATATACTGCATACACGGAAGGCATTTAAACTGTACACGCTTGTACAGGGGGACTGTTACTTCCACATACCGCTTGGAAAACTTCTAAAGGTCATTTCGTTAGTATTCTACAAGCATATGCACACTACTTTTCAACTTATCTTCGTTAAAACGATATAAAATATTTTGCTCAAAAAAATCTTTATAAGAGGATTAGAATAATCTATATAATAAATAATAAAAATTCGGATAAAACATTCATTATCGTATTACGTTCAAATGTTTTTGCAAGACATAATAATCTTAAATGTGACAAGTAATTTGTGAGTTTCTTTGTGGGTCAAGAGTATCCGAGATTTCTTTTTGTTTTCAGTTTGCCTGAGGTTATGGCTTCTCGGATACCCCGACCGTGCGAAGATCCTCTCGGTTCTAATTATTTTATTTGAACGAACGTACTGGCATTCGCGCACTTGACCTGTGGTTTCGACCGGCCAAAAATCAATTCTTTCATATTTAACGTGGTTAATTTCCGAGATTTATAAGATAATTTATCGTAATAGTGGATTCCCCAACTATAAAAAAATGACTTACATTCTATATATTATTATTGTTTCAAAAAATAATTCGCCTTTGTTTAAATATTGTAAAATGTAAAATAAATAATTAAGTAAAAACAAAGCAAGCCAACTACCAAAAGCCTTCTAAGATAGTTTACACCCTAGTACACCTTAGAATTTCGCCAAAGCCACACTGTAAAATACCTTTTAGATGTGTGGCTTTGGCGTAAAATGCCGTGGATGCCTGTAAAATGCCTTTACTGTAAAATAAAAGAACTTTGGGGCTGCCCAACATCCGTTTAAAATACCATCCTCATATTTACTGCAAAACAAAATAACTTTATGTCCAATATTTAAATAAAAATTATTGTTTCGTGGGGGATTATTATTGATTATGCGGCGCGTTTTTCCTACAATCTTAATCCTATGGATCTCAGCTCTCGGGGAAATGCAGAAGGTCAACTCGCGTTCCAGAGAACATCTTCAGAAATAGCCACAAATATTTCCTTTCTATTGAGTCATTTTGAAAAAGTTTGATTATACAACTTCATTAAAAAATTCTTTCGACTTGTTACTGAAAAGTCCCTGAAATGATCGGGACAGATAGATTACAGCCTAATGAATAATCCGGCCCACTGACCGATTAATACAATTTTGTGGGTGGAGGCTTGGATGGAAGATTCACATATATATATATATATATATATATATATATAAATTTTATGGAAGTAAGTTGGGATTGTTTACATTAATTTCATTTTTCTCGGGAGGGGCGGTCACCTCCTCCGACCCCCTCCCTTTAATCCGACCTTGATCAGACCCTGAGTCTGGTTTTTTGGTTCGGCACTTAGTTTTCTTTCTATATTTTGTTTATTTCTGGATTCATTCTTCAAATAAAGACAAAAATGTAACATTATTGGTAAGGAATCCATTTTCTAAAGGCCATAGGTGGGTGGTGAAAGGATCTGGATACCCCTCCTCCGTTTGTCCGAGTTTCGCTTTTAGTCAACGAAAAGATAATGATACAGCCTTTCTTTCTGTCTTTCTTTTAATTCCCCCCTTTTGGATGCTCCCTGAAATTCTTTTACTGAGAACCGTGTTTTTATACCACAGTTTTGTTGGATATACTCTTGTGTGTGTTCTTATTGCTGACTTTAGAATACTCATTCAGTTTCGCCTAGGTAATGAGTTGACTAAATGGTGCAGGCATGCAACAGCCACATTAAATATATTAATGACTATGTCATTTTATCTCTCACCCCCTTTTGAAAATGTGACATAAAAATAAGACACGAAAATGCGTTACGAAAACGCGACATAAAAGTAAGAATAAATGTCCGTTGAAAATGTTGTATGTGTTACGTAAACCACCGTTTTCTATAAGCTCCGTTAGGTTGCATTTATTTGATAAAATGATTGTTTAAAAATTTCATCCGTTTATTTAAATACTATTAGTTCACAACTGCTTTAATCTATTGTTACAATATTTCGTAAGCTGTAGAATATACATCACAAGTATATTTTACATATATTTAAATACTATTAGTTCACAAGAGCTTTAATCTATTGTTACAATATTTACTAAGCTGTAGAATGTGCATCACATGTATTTTTCTATAAATAGGTTACAATCCTAAAAATTTCAACATGGGGTTACCAGGTGAAATACACGATAGATGAGAGATAAAATGACATAGTCCATTAATGCCGTTTTAATATGGCAATCATGAAACTAAAAAATTAGGAGGGTTCACGGGGGGTCTCCCATTGACAAGGCTCGAACAGCCGAGTTATACATATATTCATTCAATGAGTTGTCTACAACTGATTTACAGTTCCACTATATAGAGCTTTAGAAATTGTCTTATCCGAAAAATAAATAAATGAAAATGAAAAGAAAGAAAGAAAGAAAAAAAGAATTACAAAATTTATCTGTTGCCTTAAAAAATCAAGAAAGATAAATCATGCCAAGCTCATAGATTATAAAACACTTTCCAATACAAAGTATTTTTGCGCCAAATCTGCTATGTTTTTTAGTTTAAACTGGCGAGATTTCCGAGATAAAAAAATGTTGTATTATCACTATAAATGCAATTTTATGAGACCCTGTAAAAGACCTTTAATTTTTTTTAGCGTTTAACTGAAAAATATAAAAATTTTATACTCATTGTCTTGTGCTAGAAATGTATTAGTGTCTCTCAAATGCCACAGACTGCAATGGGAATACTTTTGAGTGCTCCTGTAGAACTATTAATAATACGGACATTATTCTCAATGGAGAGCATCATTTTGAGAGCCTTAGTAATATATATGCCAACTTTGTTTTCTTTCAAAAATCGAATATCTCTAAAATATGTTTTCAAGAATGACTGTTGATTCAGTCATTCCTGTATCAACAGATACAGGGGGAGACCCCCCCCCCCGAACCCACCCCCCTCTTTTAGTTCTGTTTTTTAGACTGTGCTATACATTGGATTTTTTTCTCCTGTAAAAGAAATATAAATGCTACATACACCATTTTCAATATGGTAGGTGGTACTGTACATAGAAAAAACATAAATTTCGCACAAATCGATGTATATCCACAGCAGTTAGAACACTGGATGGGTGGACATCAGAACAGACAAATAACTGAAATCATAAGGACGTTAACCCGTTTTGGGTTCTAATGCATTAACCAATTTTCGTCGGTCGGAGACTCCCTCATACTCCTAGGCACATAGCCCTTAACAAAACACAATACAATAAATCAGTTAATTAAAGTGCGAGTAACGAATTTTCAAAATTTCCAAAGAAATCGACATAGCTTAATATAATTACATTAAACGTTTTTCGAGGTAGTACAATCCAGGCGATCCGCCAAGACGAGCTACTTTTTCGCAAAGATAAATGCCGGACACATGAAATTATTGATGGTTCGGAATACGATTGCCAGCAGTTTGCCAGGAAATTTGAGGAAAAAATAGTTTGGCGTTAATGACCGCCGGGATAATACGTAAATACCTTTTTCGATTTATCGTAAAATAATAAAAATATCGCCAAGTTCGGTTCATTTTTCAAAGCATTTTTTTCGCACCCAATTTGGCAATTTATCGCAAAAGTCGCCAACATTGCCGGCTTTTGGCTCAAATTTTGAAGAAGGCACACGATCGTCTTCGGATTATTAGCTAATCATATTGCAGGATAGTATTATATGCTTAAAATAGATGCCTGTCTCTAAACTGCCATTGACCGTATTGTATTGAAATTATTTTGAGTGCTCCCGTATAGAAAAACTTTTAACTATACAGACACTATTTTCGATGCAAAGCTTCATTTTGTAATCCTTAATAACATTCAATTTTGTTTCATTTCAAACTGTAGAATATCTCTAAAACTAGAAGTCAAAGCCTGTTGTGAAGGCAATTACAACGGGCGAGAAGAAAAACATTTTAAGGAAATTTGTCTTTCATTCAATATATTTAATTTTCATCCACCTAAAATAAATAAGTTCATATTCAATTTTTATTACAGACCCAAATCGAATTTCATGCTCATCTGGAAACGCGCGGAATCTTTTCGCAGTCAAAAGCTTTCGTTTTGTATACATAAACATTCGAATATCCAATAGACGATTTATTTGTGGGGGAAAAAATAATAAACTGTGTAATCGGGAGAAATTATTTTAAACGTATTGGAATCCCCCCAATTGTATGACGTCATTTTCACTTAAAAGAGGTCATTTTGTCACGCAAATGATTCAATTTTTCTGACTCTCCGAAACGAAATGGTGCTGAAAATAGCGAAAAATCGCTTAAAAATGAAGGAACGGGTGGATTTTCAGATTTTTAAAATTGACAGATTGTTTTCTATATTTTTTTACAAACTTGTGAAAAATTTCAAGCGGATCGTACAAACGATGTAGAAGTTGTTAGGTTTTTTGTCCTTGACTTTGTAATCTTTTTGCAGTCATAGAGGAAAAAGTTTTATCTTGAAGTCAGGGTTCAGCGCAACTACAAGGGGTGATCAAATGAAAAGGTACGAAACGTCGCAACAACCTAACCGTTATCATATTTGTCCATGCAACTATGAGAGCACGTAGCGAGACATCTAGTAATGCGATTCGTGCCTTTTGTGTGGATAGGAACATGCGGGGCCCCGCAGGAGAGAGCAGAAGCTCTTGTAAAAAGCACCCTCCTACGTCCAATTGACGCGGCAGTGCATGTGAGGACAGGATGGTGTTCACATTGCAAAATTCGGCGATTTAGGGGCAGCGAGGCGTTATCCGATTTCTGACAGCGGAAGGTGTTAAACCGGCCACTATTCATCGCAGGAGGATGATCGTATACTGGGAAGGCTGTGTGTCCCACAAGTCAATGAGAAAATGGAATGTCCGTTTTCGCCAAGGAACTGGCCACGTTCAAGTGGGAGACGTTGGATCATCCGCCCTACAGTCCGGACATGTCGCCCTGCGATTTCCATGTGTTGGTTCCACTGAAGAAACCACCTGAAAGGGAAGCGCTTCAACTCGGACGACGTACTCAAGGACGCTGTGAAGGACTGGGTCTCGTCACGGCCACAGGAATTCTGGGAACAAGGAATCCTGCGGCTTGTTCGTCAGTGGGATCGTTGTGCTCAGGCCTGTGGTGTATATTTTGAATAAAGTCTACATTTGTACCCAAAGTGTCGTTTCGTACCTTTTCATTTGATCACCCCTTGTAGTTAGTAGGGTGATACGCTTTAAAGAATAACTTCCCATAGAGCGCAATGTATTGGGACTATTTTGAGTGCTCCTGTAGAAAAAAATCTATAAATGCTACATAGATCCTTTACAATAGGGTACATGGTACTGCAGATAAGAATAACATATATAAATTTCGTAGAAATCAATGCCTATTGACGCGAGTCAAGGACGGACAGACAGACAAACCGAAATCTTCACTTTTTTACCTTGTTGGAAAGTGTCAAAAAAGCTAGATCTTGAGGGGCAAAGACGAAAACTTTCTAGGTAAAGGCGCGGGGCCCCCAAAAGCGCGGGGCCCGTAGCATTTGCTAAATCTGCTATATTGTTAATCCGGCACTGATTGGATAGCAAAGCGTTGACACAATAAATACATTTTCATTTATATAAAGGCGATATATTAAATTATTGAGCACGCTTTTATTATATAAACATGTTTTTTTCCCCTTTACAGACGAATTTAACATAAAAAGTAATACATATACGGACGAACTATATTGTAAGGTCGGAAGAACACAAGGCATAGCCTTCCACGTACTGTCAGGTTAAGCTGAACTGGAGTATAGAGCAGCATTAGTACGAAGGACGGGCGATAGATCGCCAAATAGGGCAATTAGTCAAAGAGTACAAGGGAGGAAGACCAGAAAGCGCGCACGAATACTTGACAAACGGCGCAATAAGGCACTCGTACCTTTCCACGCACTGTCAGGTTAAGTTGAACTGGAGTATAGCAATTTTGCTCGGGTTATCAACGGCCGCGTATCCTACCGATGGTAGTCCGAGCAAAATTGCTAATACGGACATCGCTTATTTTCGTATTGCTGCAAGGTTATAGCCGCTTCTGCTTGCCTTGTGTGCGTAACAGAATGAGGAACCTACTTATATTGCTCATATTTCAATTAACATAAAACATCCCCATAAAAAGTCTTCCGCCGAAGGTTCCCCCCCCACACACCTCCCGGAGGCAGATGCCCCTCGTATAGGCTTGTCATAACACAAAACACATAAAACAAAGCATCCGTTTATATACCCCAACAATGAACAATACAATATTTTATAAGGACTTAACTCACCATGTGTTATACGTTCACGATATCCAAAAAAAATCGCGATTAAAGGCAATAAATTCACAATCCACTGGTACACTGGAAAAAGATTCCTAACACACTGGTCAGTATTGCCAGGGGCGTAGTAAGGAAAATATTCTGAGAAGGAGGGGGAGGGGTGAAACCAACGAACGAGAACGGCCAGCCGGATAAATCTCGAAGTAAATCCCCGACACGACTGCTTCACTGACTGGCTTACGGCTCCAAGCGTGTGCCGACCGGCTCCAGTTTCATTATCTAGATTTAGTTCATTTAAAAATAGACATTAATTTAATCTATTCCTGAAAATATTAAATGAAAAATTATTGATGAGTAAAATAACTATAAAAATTCTCTTACGTCAAAAATGAAAACAGAACGTTTTTCTTAATCTAAAATTTTATTTTCCTACTTTTCCTCATGGCAGAACCTTTGATAGCACTTTCAATGTCAGTTATTTCACGCTAAACAGAGAATATTGCCAGATTGGTCAATCTCAAGGCAGTCACTGTAAATCGTAAATAATTCTTTTGTTGACTTCAGTTAAAATAATTTTCTTTCGCAAGTTGGCATTGCTTATGGTTAATTAATTGTAAAGAAAATATTCGCAGCAGTATTATTACATTGAGCAAGTAAACTTCCAGCTTACATTGCTTAATAATGAGATTTATTAAATCAAGGGGACTTGAATTTATTTAATCATTTTTCTTCCCCGTAGCAGCTATCAAAGACCTCAGACGCACGCATTCAAGCTCGAAGTCTTCTTTGCCAATGTCATGACACGCGCGGTCTACATTATGCTATCTTCAACGTCCACTAGCTTCTCTAGAGTAATAAAGGTAAATTTGTCCTCCAAATTTTGGTGCTGCTGGAACCTCTTATTAATTTCTGTGAATAAGAAATACATCAGCATAAATTTTACATCATGAGCAATAATGATGTTGATTATATTCCAGCGTTGTTCGATTTGTTATTACCCAAGCAATTCGGGTACTTCGAAATTCATAAAAAGAATTTACCAAACAAAATTAATGCATTACAAATGCAGGTGGTCATAAAAAGCATTTTCCCGATGTGTGGATCTCTAGCCGCATTTCCGTTTTACCAATCGAGATGGGATTTCAGATGTAGTTAGTCAGAAGCAGTGTTGGACAAATTTTAATTGTAAGGACAATTAAAGATTAACAATTGATTAATTGTTAATTGTGGCTGTAACAATTAAAAATTGATCAACTGTAATTGTCAAAAAGGGCAATTAACAGTTTTTTAATTGTTAATTGTAGTAGCAGCAATTAACAATTAATTAATCGTCATTTGCTACAGTTAACAATTAATTAATTTTCAATTGTTTTATGAATTTAAATAGAAACTAACAATTAAAATATGACTGGTGTGGATCTCTTCATTTTTTGCGACAAAAAGTAGGATATGTCCATTCTCGCGGTCCCATAAATCACTGCACTAAAATTCATCAAAGTCGGTTCAGAGGACAGGCGTGAAAGGTAACACAGACAGGCTCAATAATATAGTTTGGGTTGAAACGCATATTAATAAAAAGTAAGACTAATATTAATAATTATCAATAACTTAATTTAAACATGATTAGACAGGTAATGAATAATAGGTTTAATTTCTTATATAGATTGCATTTTACTAAGACTCTCTTTTCGAATATACTGTCGGACAATTTGTGGCTATTCGGCAGATTTGTCATTGTCGCAAATGAAAAAAGGCGTTCAACTGCAGCTGATGATGGTAAAGGTGTGTTGTATTTTTTAAAAACATTTTTTTATCTCAGGATATCTAATGAGGAGTTAAAAATCATGACTTTCTTCTGCAAGTAAATGCGACATTAAAAGTTCTGCTTTAGTTGTTGGTGCATCGGAGGATCTTCGGCTTGTTTCTGTCGCTGAAAATGAGTTGGAGTCAGCGTCAAAATTAAAAAAATGCGTTCTTGGGTACTTTTTTTTATTGCCACTGTTGCTACTACATATTCATTCATTTGTTTGGAAATACTGGTTTTGAAAACTTTTAGAATTTTTGTACGATCTGCAGGCTCTAAACAAGCTGACTATTTATTTTTAAATCTGGGGAATGATAATGCGGTAATAATCACATTTTCCACTTCAGGAGTGCTGACATCAAACAGTTTTTCAAACCTTTTTTCGACACCCTCTCTGTATGTCTTGATCAACGGCAAAAAGAAAAGTTTTCTTTTCAATTTTCACTATTTTTAAATTAGCGCCAGAAGGCAAGGCAGAACTATTCCGTAGTATGCGTTAGTCTCACTTGGCATAATGTTTAGGGCTTCTGCTATTCGCGCAATACACGTGAAATACTCGTGTATGTAATCGAATTCGTTCACTTTGATAGCATTTTTTTATATTCAATAACCTATATAAAAGCAAGCTTTTTTTTCTTTAATTTTGAAAATTTGATGTAGCGTATACAAACTATATATAAGTAAGTTAATTGTTAGTTTTAATTGTTTCATGGAATAATTAAAAAAGTTAATTGCAATTATTTTAATTGCGAATGATGATTAACATACATTAATCCAGATAATTTAATTGCAACCTGCAACTAAAAGTTTAATTGCAGTTAATTTAATTGTAATTGATTTAATCGCAATTACTTTTTTAATCAACTAATGCGTCGATTAAAAAATTAATTGATTAACGCCCAACACTGGTCAGAAGTATGCACGCAAGATTGGAATTGTTTAAAACAATACAACTCTCCTGGTTACGGTTGCAGTAAAGGAGTTTAATTTTCCGATTTCAATATCCCTTTTTTCCTATGAAGGTTGATCAGCTCATTGAAAAAACCATAAATGGCGTTGAAGTGGTCAGTCGCGTCGCAGAGGGGTGCGGACCGCACAGGGTAACACATACACACACACAAAATGCTAGATTTAAAATTTTCAATTACTTAGAAAAAATGATGTGATTTCGTGGTGAAAAAGACTTCTGTGATTAGAAATAAGAATAAATACTCTTCAGCTTACTCTACAGCTTACTCATAATGAAAGACTGAGCAGCTGTAGAAATTGTGAGCAGATGTACAGATTCTGAGCAGATGTAAGCAGATGTACAGATTCTGAGCAGCTGTAGAAATAAAATGTGTTACTTCATCTCAACTTTTTTTCCCCAGTTTATAATCTTCATCATTTTCCACAGAACAGCAGGTTGTTCTCAACGTATGTGCTGCCATTTCATCTATATTTTGTTCTACTTTTAACCAGGGTGTAACTAAGAACACCTTCTCTTGCTGGGGGGAGGGGGCATTGGATCTTGGACAAGGGATGCGAATGAGGAACTTGACTAAACTGGGGGTGCAGTAAAGATTACACTTACTCAAATCAGGGTAGCAATGTACAGCAATGCGGTGGTTGTGCATTACTACTCCGTTAACGATTTTGCTTATTCTTATACAGAACTAACTTTGACTGGCCTGTGTATGTGGTTGGGGAGGGGGGGGGTGACACCAGATGTGCCCGCACCGGGGGACATCACGCTTAGCAACACCACTGGAAGTGATGCACGTATGAAAATAGGCTGCTTAAAACCTTTGCAAAGAGCATTGCAACGAACCAATGCAACAAACCAATGACAGCCCGAGAGAGAAGAGGGTTTCTTTGGAATTAAAAATTTTCAAGAACCTCCTGCTGTTAATTTAACATTTCAACTGTTTATTCCAGTGAACTGATGCAAATTATGTCAATGCACGTTCCTCTGCGTTGACTTTGATTCTTTACAATGCTCTTCTTTGCAAATGTTTTACATCGTCCATTTTCGACATACGTCTATTCCAACGTCATTTTTGTTTTCCAATGCGCTGATTAACTTTATCAGAAAAAAGTGGGTACTCCCGCAGGAAGTTTTTTCGCTGCAATCATAACCGTGAAAGCGTTTTAAACAATGTCAATCTGGAGCGCATACCTCTGAAATCTTTTCTTGATTCCTTGAATGGAACGGCGGCTAGAAGTCCACATATCGGGGAAGTTTTTTTAAGACTACCCTGTATGTTTATTGAGTAATCTGTGTCAACAATCTATTATAAATAACATTTCAAAAATTGACTAAATTAAAATATGAAGTCATAAAATTTTTGTATGTTCGTGTCACAATCTGCCCACAGAGACATTACAGACTTTAATTCAGACTTCAACAGTTCTACCAGATGTCACTAAAGCAGAGCCGCCCAGGTGGTGTACTGTCTAAAGAACCATTCTATCATTCCTTGGGTCCGGGTTCGATCATCGGCTTGGGCTTGGGTGTAGATTCGTCTGTCCTTTCATAGAGAGTGATGTTAGCCGCCCATTGGGTGGCCCCTAATAGAATGGCTAAAACCTTTGGGCCGTTGCAGTGGTGAATGCCTAATCGGCACGTGTCCGCAAATAATTTTTTTTTTTTAAGCCGGAAATAAAATCTTTTTACTTTAATCTTTTGGCAAGCCTGCGTTTCGGGCAGTTAGCGCACGAGATGTCTGTTTTGTTGTGACCCTGGCCTTACGAATCAAATGAAAGAGACACTGCGTTTCATAAATGGTAGTTTTGCGTATATCATAATTCCGTAAATAAAAATAATCAAGGGACAAAAGACGTCATTTCCGATGATTTCACAGTGCGATTACCGGAACAATTTTATTATTTAGCCAGTTCAAGAACTATTTCTTTTGTCACAGACCTATGAAAAAGGTATAAATCAGAATCCATTAAATCAGTCTGTTTAGCTCTGAATCAGGCAGCCAAAGGCAGAAGGGGGGGGTCATAGGGGTTTGTAGTTTTTTATTTGTGCTGACTCTGGAGTAATTATAGACGAAAAAAGTTTAGCGCTACATATCATCCCCCGAAACGTTGCTTCTCCCCCCTCCCCTCCCCCCAGAATTTTTTTTGTGGCTACCGCCTTGCAAACAAACGATAGTGTACAGAGGATTCAAGAAGGTACATACAACACAAAATATAAATTGTATTATTACTTCTTTGTACGAAGTACAAGGAAGTATAGTGATCGCGAAAAATTTCGGTATTCAGATTTTGATTCAAAAAACCGCTTTGACCATCTCTGAATTTACTTTGATGAGTTTTTGCGTGATGCCTCAACGTACTATACATTTAATTGCATGCACGATTTATTATGAACAACCGCGAGTCCGTCCCGCAGTGGTCTGGTCTCTAAACTCCGTTCCCATAAGAACACGGCAAGTGAAGCAGCAGGGGAGGGACTTCCCCCTCCCGGCTCGCATGCTGTGGGACCGTGTACGCTAATGGGAGCTGGTGAACGTAAAATCCGTCGTAGCTCCAAGTTGTCCACGTACTCCAAGTTGTTAAACGATACCTCTGGGGGTGCCGATTTCAGGGGATTGGTCCCTCCTCTGGAATTGGTTCAAAACTAAATTGGTTCAAAACCACGGGCTAAATCGTACTGCCTCCCATAGGGGTCCCACTAAAAATGGAAGACGCCCCCTCTGCCCATCGCTCACCGCATGCAGTTATCAGAGGGCATAAGCAACAACAACAACAACCGTGAGTCCATTTAGAATGTTTGTAAGTACTTATGTATGTAACTTGTATAACTAAAAAACTATTAGGCATAGAATGCTGAAATTTTACATTTAGGGTTCTTGTAACATGTAGATGTGTCTACCCTGTTTTGATTTCAATTGATTGGGTAATTTATTTAGAGGTTAGCCCAAAAGACTTTCAATACATTAAGGTCTATAGTATGGATACT
The DNA here is from genome assembly GCA_038373885.1 of Cheiracanthium punctorium. NCBI lineage: Eukaryota > Metazoa > Arthropoda > Arachnida > Araneae > Cheiracanthiidae > Cheiracanthium > Cheiracanthium punctorium. The sequence continues at coordinate 778,659 of JAWZYV010012469.1, forward strand.
TTCAATATATTAAAAGTCTGTGGTCAATCACTATTTGAGCTTTGACCAAAATCCCCGAAACTATTGCCAATCTTGGAAAATTTTGTCAAATTATTGCTATATTGCGATGAAAATGAATTTTTAAAACTGGACCCAGCTTTCTTTAAAACCGGACCAGCAGCAGGTGATATTCCTTATATTTAGCAAGAAATCTCTAAACCTTAACATTATTAATTGTTATATCTCAAAGGTCGGACACATTTCGAAAGCTCGTAATTCTAAAAGAAATTGAGAAAATGCAATAATATTTTTTTCCCTAAACACTTGCCCAGTGTACAAAATTTGTAAATGTAACAGACAGGCTCAAAGCTCTCAACAAATCTGCTCTCCAACACATGGATTGGTAGAGCCGGTCGAGAAATCCCGATTGAATACCTCTCGAATTACTTATCTGGTTTTCTGTCAAGAAGTACTGGGGCAAGACTTGACGACCTTTACGAGATCCAATTGTCCATGCGATTGCCACAGTGACGCCAGGCATGTTCCGTAATACCTGGTTAGGGATTTACGAGGTTGGTTGAAAAAGTAAGGTAGCAAGTCCTTTAACCAAAAAAGTTTATTCACAAAATGCAAGAAACACACACACACACATAGCAGGGCATTTAGTACAGATTATTTTTCAACACAGCTCCATATTTATCAAAGCATTTGTCCAACCTGTATACCTATCTATCGAAACCGGCGTTGAAGAAATCACAGCCCTGGTCGTTGAGCCTCCTAAGAACGGCATCCTGAACTCGTAGCATTGGTCTGATAATGCCGTCCTGCCAGGTGCTTCTTCAACGGCGTTCTTGTTACTTTACTTTTTGAACCATCCACGTATTATAGGCTTGATTTGTGCAGAGATACCATTTGTGCTCATTTTGCATCTTATTAAGGTAATATTCTGTCCATTTCAGCAAAAGAGATTTGTTTGTTAATTATTGAATTAAATATAATTATATGAAATGTGTCCAACCCTTTTCCATGACTCTGTATAATATTTTTAAAATAAACTAAAATATGTTATAAACAGTTGTTTTATGTTTTCGTCGATATTTCTGAAACGCGTATGTGTAATATGAAGAAACGACGAGACAAATTTTAGAAATAAATATTTAATAAATATATATAAAAAATAGTTTTTTTTTACATATAAACAATAAAAATTAACAAAAGTACATTAATAGAGTATATACATATTCAGTGAATAAATTAATCTTAATATGGCGCACTAGTTAGCTTCAACAACAACAAAATTGGTTCAGTATTCTTATTGATAAGAATTTTAGTCTTCACAAAATGTAAAAAGATATTATTTTAATGTTATAGTGATAAACTTAAATGCATCATTATTGTGTATAGTTCGAAGCTTCACATTTATTTAGAGGTTTTTGTACAAAATCATTGCAAGGTAGAATGTGAAATCTGAAAGGTTCAAAACAAAACGAATATTATTAGTTAGCTTATTACACTGATGGAAGAAATAAAATTTTTATATGTAGGAGATTTGACTAAAATATTCTTTCGTAAAATTGCACAGATATTTTTTATATTCACTGTATTACAAAAATATACATGTTTAAGTTAAAAATGCAAGTAAGTAATATAGCTCTTCCCCGATTATATGACAAACACAATGCATCATATACATGGAATCACATCGAAATTTATATACAATGTCATTGTCTAGATATTCACTTTGAGATACATGTTCGAAGAGTATTTGAAGGAATCATAGAATAAAGGGATCAATTTATAATTAGAGCACTCAAAAATTTGTTCAAATGTTTTCATTTAAAAGCCCAAAATTGTAACTACCACATTTTCCTCATCAAGAACTTAACCTTATTTTGACAATTTTTTTCAACACGCAGAAAATGTAAAACTGTTAAGTGTACCGGACTGATTAACTACTTAGAATTTATGAAATTATGATTAAGGATGGAGTCGAGATGAAAAATGAGCCTGTTTCGTCTCGCAAAACAGCTGCAAAGCTTTGTCACCTCGCAAAATCCTTATATAGTAATGATAAAAGTATCTGTTTTTGCATAACAACTGTAATTCTCCGTCTCGTCTAGTCTCGCATCCATCTCTAATTATGATATTCTTAAAGATTTATTTGCTTCTTATTACCACGGCACAAGTGTAAAAACAGCTTAAACTGAAATCTTCAACAGAACTTGCAAGGTTGTTACAGGGTGATTCCATTGTCCACTAATTTCATAAGGGTTAGATTCGACTTTTGTTGAAGGGTTTTCAAAAAAAGTATCATATTGATTAGTCGTCACAGAAAACGACTAACAATCAATATTGCCTGCGATTGCCATTCGAAATTGTATCGCAAAATCAAAATTTAAAATTCAGATTTTAACTGCTTCTGACTGAAAACGGAAGATTTCTAAAATTTGTAGCAACACTTGCTTTGACATGATACGTCAACTTAATTTTTTTTTCTGTGAAAGATAATGGTATGCTGTGAATAGACATATCAAATGATGAGCGTATCAAATGATGAGCGAAGATGAGCGTGAAGAATCTCGAGAAAAGGACCAAATAACATGTTTACATTCATTATTTTTTGAATGTCCTGAGATTGTACCTCGAGCTTTAGAGCTCAGTCTTGTGGATAAACTCAAGGATCGCATTATAAAAGTTCCGTGTCCAGCACGGGTTCTCCATCCTTGTTGATGGTGAGCGAAGATTGAGTTTCAGGATCCTGAGGTGAGCTGGAAGTTGTTGGAGTGGACGTAAAGTAACCAGATGGCTGGCGAGCGTTCAGCTCGTGATATTCGTGTCCCTGTAATGAAGAATTCTTATGAACCTATAAATAATACAACAACTGTAGCACGAAAAAGAATTGAAAAGGGAATAAGTAATTTTCTGGTATATACCTATTTCATAAAAATGTGTTTGAAAATTTCAGTAGGTTTTTCCTCTACGGTAATTTGATTCCTTACTCTATGATTATCAAACAGTAATTTGATACAGTAGCTGAAAAATGATGAACAATTCTCTCTCTTTGAATTTATTCAACATGTGGAATTTGTTAAACATGTTACACGAAACGGAAACTTCTATCAGTATGAATCTTAATAGAACGGATAATTAAGACTAAAAAGGAACTGGGTTTCTTCTTTCAGATGTTACATAACGAAATACACTAGTTATATCAGGCGTCGCAGTCAGTCCTATTTTTTTAAAATTCCTACCTCTATAAATAATAGTGTAAAATGTTCTGCTGCTTCAACAGTTGTTAAATGTTCTTTTAGATGTTAAGGTTTCGCCTACCAAACCATTAAAATACTAGGATATATAAATAAAATTTTGATGAAGGTAGGAATTTAAAAAAATAGGACCGAATGCGACATCTGTTATATGGATTTGAAATGTGTCGCAACACATTTTATAAATCGACGTACCTGAATCGTATATGTCTCGCAATTTGAAGATTGGCATTTTTCTTTCTTTCTTTTGTTTGTTTGTTATTTTTTACAAATGGATATTTAATCTCTAATAACAGCAATACTTAACCTGCATCGATCGAATTTAGCCTCATGTATTACAATGTGCAGTATTTGTGACTTATAAAGTGCCTAACTATGATTTTCTGGGCAGTACAGGCAGAAATGGAATTTTTTTACTGAAAAAAAAAATTATGTATTTTTCTGAGATACGTGAATGTTAAAGGGTTATTGCCAATGAAAAAAAAATTAAACTTTTGTATAGAATATTATTTAGAATTTCAGTTGAGCTGTATAAAGATAAGTTTTATTTATCTCGACATACTTGATTTAATTTCATTTACAGTTTTGATTCATTAGTTAATTTCAGAATAATCAAAGCACTTTACTGTTTATGTACTTGATAACTTTCCAGATATCTTTGTGAATTAAACATGGAAGATTCCGCAGAAAATATAGTTATAGCTCTGTAGAAATTTCGTCTGTAATCGTAAACAAAGGAATACTTCTGACGTAAACTGTACAGCATTTCTCATACAAAGTACCATATGCACCACTCATGCTGGAGAAGCACTGTACTGTAGGCTGTGAGTGTTTCGGCGAGATTCCTACGATTCCAGATGTCTTATGCTGATATTCGTGTAAGCATCACTAAGAATATATTCCTCATTGAGTATCTCTGAATAACATTAACGTATATAACCAAGATTGAAAATCAGAAATTTATGCCAGATTTCTTAAAGTTCGAGTTCTTAAAGTTAAAAAAACATGAATTAAATTGGTTTTCAACTGTACCTCTTCTTTTGGCGAATCAGGCGTTTGACCAGAAGAACAACCATCCAGAGTGGCATATTCGTTGGCTGGCTGATGGTGGAATGTAGCCAATCGGCTACTTTTTCTCAGGGTTGCGTAGACCACATCAGCCTCAACATCTGCAGCTGTCACTTGGCGAGTTGCCTCTGGGTGATCTGGCACCACACTCATACTTAGTTCCTGTCGGTGGAATAAATAATAGTAAAAATTTGACCTTAAATTATTTACAAGTATGCTATCGGGACTGTGGTGTAGAGCGTTAACAGAATTCGTAGGATTGCAGTTGGGTAGATATTTTTTGAGCGGTAACCAGAGACAAATTTACAAATTTGCAGCCTATAGGCTGAACAAAAGCGTCACCTATAGGCCGAACCAAAGAGCCGTCTATTTTACTACCTTCGCAAATTTGCCGCGGTAGGCGTTGCGCGGTAGCGTAGTTGCCTAGCTTGCCTATTTAGAAATCCGCCAGTGGCGATAATAGCCTTTTTTTAACCGCAAAGTGATTATTATATATTAAACTATGAAGAGAGATAGAACGGTGCATAAAGCACAAAAGACGGCAGCGCGAAACATATCACCAGTCCGCAATAATAGCGGCACAACTGAAATATGCTACATGTTTCAGGCGAGGTTAAAGAAAAGGGGCTACTGCACATTTTTTTTTTTTTTTTTTTTAAATGGCAAAGTTTCACGTGCCCCAATCTACTAGTTTTTTATAGAGAGAGTTGCGATTATGATTTTTCACTTGGAGTGAAACGTTCAAAAACCAGACATATTAGTGGAAAAATGAATAACATGAATTTTTTTAAAGAGACTTTTCTTGCTGGCAGGTGATATGTAAACAGGTAATGTTAATCGAAACAGTGATGATCGAAACAATCGCTATGTAGCACCGATGTTGAAAAACCTTTTGTTTTTCAAAATTGCAGCAACGAAATGATCTTAATGCCGTTGTATAGATGCACGATGAAACTCCACAATACTGATCAACATTTGCTCTTCAACATTTCGGTGATAATAACACTTCCTGTATCTGCGTTTCCGTTGCCATAGTGCTGGCATCCGACGTGACTCAGATGAATTTATCATTTTAAAATTTAAGAGGTACATGTTGAATCCGCGATGATTTTTTTGATATGAAAGAATTGGAAAAGAATTGGATAATTTCCATGCAAATTACCCATGCCATTTAATGTTTGTCACTGTTACCAATAATGTACTGTATACGGTGCCTAAATTTCATAGATAGCCATAAAATGAAGATTTGAACTTAACAGTCACGTGTAATATAGAATGTGATCAAATGGAAAGCAAGTAATGCATATCCTCAAACACGTCTTCAGAATAAATAACAAAATAATAACACGTTATCTGTTCGCTACCGAGGATCCAGGACAGGCGATAGAAATTATGTTCCCTGAAACAAAGATAGCTATACAGCCAACTCCCTCTTTACTCTATTTTTATTTTGAAAAGAAAATTTTCAACTCATTATTTGTTAAAAGAAAGAGCTGTGACCAAATTTGTAAGATTATTGTAATTAGAGGCACAGTTGGAAATATCTCGTGACTTCAAGTAAAAATATCTTCAAAGGCCAATGTAAGCCATGTTGGACACAGTTTGTAATTTCTGCCGTTGAGTCTTTGAACGATATGAGAGAATAGTAGTTAATGGGACGTCAAATTCTTAATTTACCATCATGGATGATTGCCTTTATTGGCCATTTAGTAGGCGTCGCACGGTTCCTATTTGACGTCACTTATACGTCGGAAACTAACGTTAAAATATGATGCCGAGTTCTGAGTTCAGTTTTTTTAATTTAAACCTTAGACAACTATTTCCTATTCAAGACAACTATTTCAAGAAATGAAACTATTTTTTGCATATTGCGGAGGTGCCAATGTTTGTATTGCTCAATAAACAACTTGATTGACTTATGAGGTAACGTTGTTCTACATTACCTCCTAAGCTAATCAATTTCCTAAAGGCCAATGAAATGTTTTGGACAGGTTTACAACACCGAGAGAATTTTTTAAACTAGTAAAATAATCATTTCAGCAATATACTGTGACACTTCAAATATCCAGGTATCCAAATCTATCCTTCAACTATACCAAAATAAGCAATATAGTGTATCAATAAAATGCGTCTTACCTGTTCTTCATATAATTTCAGTTTCCTGCGGAGAAAAATACATAATATTAAGATATATATAAACGTGTTTTTTAACTGAAAAATTTCAAAATTTAATACTTATATTTATAAAATGGAAATTAATAAAAATTAAAAAATGAACTCACTGTTCTGTCCACAAAGGATTTTCTCTGAAAAAGAGTGAATAAAATATATTTTAATATCATGCACTAAACAAGTATATTTAATATAATTTAAACAAATAAACATAGAGATTTAAAAAGATACATTGAGGTTTGTATTTTATGTCTAACTATTTCTTTTACAAGTTAAAAAAAACTCAAAACATGCTATATATACATATAATATTTATATATTTCCAATAGAAGCTTGCTGGTAATTCATATTGTACTATATGTATTAAAAAAAATTTCCTTTTAAAACAATAAAAAATCATTGAAACTTTTTTTTCAGTACATCAGCGTTATTGCTGTATTTAGTTTTTGTTTAACTAAAGTTCCAGATCCCCTCAATATTTTATTTTTCGTTCAAGTTCAAACTAATGGCATGAACTAGTATTGTGAAATCAACGAAATTAAATAAATTCGAATAATAACGGTACAGTAAATTTTATGTACCGGGAGATACAAATATATACCCCCTCCTCTTTCTAGTGGGTAAGTGAATAATCTGCTCTCGAAGAAGGGACACTTTCTGTAGCTGGAAACGGATAAAATTTAGCTGCTATTTTTAAACCGAGGTGAACAAGAATATGAATGTAAAATTAATTTTGAAATCTTCAATTGAAATAAATCATATTGAAGATGTTATGATACTGTTATAAAATTGTAATATTATTTTCCCGCATTAATGCGAGTTTCTGGAAAGAGAGTTGTACAGGCATTCCTGCAAGTGAAATGAGTTGGCGACAAATTTGAAGACTTTGGCGACCGAAAGAAAGTTATCAAAAGTAGTAGAATTCTAGACATATCTCAATTAGTAAAGAAGTTACGAGAAGTTCCAGAATTGTGACTTCACGACCTATGAGACGTCACGTCCTGCTTGAAAATATATAAATACCAGAGTTTCTCTCGCTGTGAATTGAGTTTGACAGACTGCGGATACAGAGAGGAGAACTACACAGGTTTTAAGAAAAAACCCGGACAAGCAATTTTTAATATAACTTATTAAAAAATAAAACAACTAATCATAAGAGTAAATTTTTACTAATAAATAAATTTAATTGGTTTCAAAGTGGCCGCCTTTTTACAGTGATGAAGAGCTGCAAACGCTTATTGAAATTTTAAGCAATAGGGTGCAAGTTTTCTACATTTAATCCATCCCATTCCCACTGAAGCGATTGCTTTAGAGAGTTTTTGTGTTGTTTAACACACGCCATGGACTCCAAAATGGACATTATACTGAAATCCATGGGATTGAGAACTGGCGAGTAGCGTGACCATCGTGCAGAAGATATCACGTAAGGAAAATGCACCTTGCATCACTCTTGTGTGGATTTTTGTTCTTGTAAGCTGGTGCGGAGTCTTGTTGAAACGTCCAGTTTACATTCCCGAAGTGTTTTTTTTGCCCCACGAAAATACTACAACTTCTAAAATGACCCTCTGCAGCGGCGTACCCAGAAATTTTTCATGGGGGGGTTACTACTTCACCTCATATATATGTATAGGTGTGTGTGATAAGGGTGTGAAGAACATACATTTTGTATGGCAAAAAATTCCTCATGGGGGGTTATGACCCCCCCCTCCCCCTTGGATACGCCACTGTCCCTCTGGTATGCTTTTTGATTTATTTTAACGCCCTTATCCTCAAAAACCAGAGGTGTTTTGCCTCTTTCGCAAATTCCGCCCAGGCCATGACCGACATAGGATATTGGCGATGTTCAAAAACGAGGTGCTTTGGAGCGTCTATAGACCAGATCCTATCCCTCAGGGACTTACGAACTTGATGGGAGGTAAAGATATTCTGATCAGGGAAAAGGAATCTCAGCCGTGACCTGCGGCCCGTCTTAAATGATTTCGGCATCTTTGGAGCCGCATGAGCTGGTTTTCTCCAGTGAGAAGCTGAACTTTTTGGTTCCGTCAAAGCTCTGTTTTCGCCATTCGGCGAACCGATCGGACACTTAATGCCACAAGCGATCTTTCTCATGGAAACTCTAGGATTTCGTTTAACACTCTTTTTGATGGCTTTAGGATACTTGGAAGTGTTCACCGTACATTTTCGTCCCCTTTCTGGATGTTGACCATCACTGCCAAGCTTTCCGATACGGCAGATTGCATCAAACACTGTTTGCCGAAGCACATTGAGCATACGAACGATTTCACACTGCCATTTTCTTGGCTTAAACAATTATGAAATAGCAGATCTTTGCTTGCCATTGCAAAACGTACAAAAAACAACTGTAAACTAAGAGATATGTTATGAAATATCTTATAATTAAAGTGGCGGATAAACAGAAATACAAGCAAATTAAAAATAAATTAGTTAACTTCTATTCTATGATGCACTAACTTTGTCCGAGTTTTTTTTTTTTTTTTTTACCGCATCATGTACTTTTGACATTGCGATTTGAATAGTGCTGCTGTTGTGATAGTTAATGATTCGCTGTTGCATGTGTTACTAAATTCTGTACTTTTTTAATGAGATATCGATGCTTCGATTCGTAGAGCAAAGTGTTATATTCGGTTTTCGAGCTTCTTGGACTATTTTAACTTACACCCACTGTGTAATTTTCGTAACAATACGTTAAGAAAGTCACATGACGTGTTAGGTACCTTAACATTATTTATAATGCTAAAGAGTACACTTAAATGTTTTCTAACACTGAACATTCGGAAAATTTGAGGATGCTCTATTAATAATGCTGTTAATAGTAGGAAACATATTTAACGAGAAAGCAAATTATACTTACGTTGTATTGGGATTTTCAGTTTCATCCCGAGGTACTAAAATTAGAAATTAAAATAATTTTCAGACATTTGTGAGAACAGTTTAATTAAAGAAAGAAGAATTTGTAAAGAAACAGTACAAAGAAAAGGCAAAATGCAACTGATTAAAAATTAGGTAATAGAATAAAAATTTTATGTGCTTGTATTGATTAAATTGTTCATACACAGCAGCTTAGATGGAATCTTTTAAAAAGTTGTATTATATGCATTTACAGCTCATGAAACTAAAATTCAAATTCCCATAATTAATTATATATTTTCAAATGTAGGCATCTAAATAAACTTAATTTACGAAATTTGTATTTGTAAACTAATACTAATTAATAAAGAAATTTAATAATCCTTCAGAATCCATTATCCAACGGTAAAAGATTTATCCTATTTTGTTGCTTTATTCATTAATTTTTCGACTCCTTTTATATTCTTCATAGTCAGTTTCAGTGAAATTGGTTTATGAAATTCATTAATAAGTAAATTATGCAATTTTTTTTTCTAAAATGTTGCATCCACTTCTATGCAATTTGCAAAATATCCGATTGTTATCACAATAATCGTGGTTACCCCAAGGAATTTTTTCACTCCTCCAAAATGGTTCTTTTAAAAATAAATTTTTACATTTTAAGCTTCTTTCGACACACATATATGATGCACAGACGTAGCCAGTGTAGAAAGTTGCTTGAGTGAGAAGGGGGACAATTGTATTTATGTTGAAAAAATTAGGCAAGTTCCGCAATCTTCAATAACTCTTAATGAAATTTTGAAACTGTGTGTTTTAAGAACTGTTTTGGAAGAAATTAAATTTTTAGAAAGAGGACAGAAAAAATGCATCGTAGAACTTACTCAAGGCTTCATGAATTTTTTCCGAATACCTGAAATTGAAAGAGAAATTTATCATAACGTGATTCTCTATTAAAAATTTCGCAAGCACATCCTCTCAGAAACGTATTCGAGCATAAGTCAAATTTTTTATACCAGTTTCATATTTAATTTACATTGTTCTCTGTAAAAAGGGGAATCGTGTTGTATATAATAATAATTTTTTTATATTTCTTTCGAAATGTGTGTTTTTCTAAGAACTAATTATTAGTTAATCACATAACAAAAATAGGAAATTTGTCTATTGCTCGAATACTTTGAGTGGGTGTGCATAAAAACGAAAACTAACCAATTAACTTTCATTTCCAATGCGTGCATGCATTTGATGATTAAAGTTTAGAATAAACATTTTGATATTTTGTTAAATAGTTAATTTTAATAATGGATCAATAACTTTGTCTTTTTGATCTGTAGTTAAGTTCGATTTACGAGATTTTAGTTTTGTAGTAAACAGGTAAACAATTCTGTGCATTAATGATCATTTTTCTACAAAAAATAAAGAAATAAATAAAATAAAACAAATAAATGCTTACCATTTTTTGAGACAAAGGCAGCAGACAATCACTGTAATTGTTCCAACAAATATAACGACACACAAAGCAATCATGGCCGCCAGTGATAAATCGAATTCTTCATCCAAAAGATCCACATATGCAGGCTGAAAAGTAAATGAACAGTAAAAAGTATATGAAATGAGAAATAGTTGGTGTAGTTAAATTTGTTCTCTAAGCATATAGAAATTGATATAACGGTGTAATTTTAAATGAGCTTAAGTGGAGGGGTCCGAGAATTGTTAGACACTTTATAAAATTAACTAAAAGAATTCTAAAATTAATGGCATTATAATCTCATTGTTATCTGATTGCATACATAACAAAATTAATAGATTTCAATATGAGATCCTTTGGTAGCTCGTAGAATATCTAAATCAGGTATGGGCAACCTTTGAAAAGTTACGAGCCAAATTTTAAGATATTAGCGAAGTCGCGGGCCGTATAATTGGGATTTATATGGGTTTTATACAGCGTTTTGATATTTTCCTCTCGCCGGATCAAAAGCATGGCTCCCCACATCCGGCCCTCGGGCCTGAGGTTGTCCACATGTGATCTAAACGATAGTCGATTTCATTCCAAGTATTTGAAAGCATCTGAGCAGGTGGAATGAATAGCTGCTGCAATGATGTTTCAGTTTTTCTACGTTAAGATACGTAGTCCTATAAACAATATCTTTGATGTAACCACACATGAAAAATGTCCAAAGGTGTTAAATCTGGAGATCGAAGAGGCTACTGAATTGTACCACCGCTACCAATCCAACTGTTTGCGAAATGTTAATTGAGGGAATTGCGCATAGACGTTGGCTCACTCTTCGGTAACTTTTGAATATCAGAAAAGCATTAAATGTTTAAATTTATTGAAATGAGATCCTGGAAATGTTCGTTGAATTTTTAATAGACATTAAATATATCTATCCAGCTAGGCTTGGTTTTTTAAAACTTTTCTTTAAAGCAAAAAAAAAAAAAAAAAAAAGAAGGTATTTTTATTTTTGTGTGGCTGGGATCTAAAGAATAATTTGAGGTGTGTCAAGACACATTCTATGACAGTGCAAGAAAAGTTCTTTAAACGTACCACAATTTTATGTATTCTGAATTCTTGGCGGTCACTGAGCACTTTAGAGTTCGAGTCCACTGCTTCCAGAACCTGCGGTATAAGCATCATCTCATCTTGATCGTTCACCACGTGAATATATAAGTCTGTCCTGAAATGGAATTACCTTCCTCAGACATATGCAACAGCGAAACACTTCCAAAATGCAGATGAGTTAAATAAAATAAACGTATACATTGCTTTAATAGCGTTATTAAAATACGTGGAATGGTTGCTTACCATTTTCGTACAAGCTTTTTCTTTTCATTGACGTGATATCTAATGTCATCGATGACCACCACGCCTCTCGTAGCATTTGAAAGGATTCTAAAATTTGATTAAAATGTGAGGATGAATGGAATCAAATACTAAATTGCTATTGTGCATAACGTGTTTGCTACAAAACAACTTAAATAAAGTAACAATGACATTAGATAACAGAGTGATGTGATGTGTCGTTTTAAAAGAATTTAGAAAGAGCAGATTTATTTGTGTCATCTAATAAGTTAATTGTAAAACACACATTGAATTTTTCCTTCAATAATTGTCAAAACTTCTTCTAATAATAAAAATTTTGAAATATTGTACTTTCAAATATTTTAAATCGGGACCAGGATTATTTTGGGACATAACGTTTATTTATAATTTATTGAATTTCTTTCTGTGTGTTAGTTTGACTGCCCGATTAAGTTATTTTTTTCCATGTAGAAGAGATTCATTCTTGTTACGTTCTGATTGCGATGTAAACGTATCACTAACTATACTTTGGTATCGAGAAAATTTAAGGTTACTTGCATAATGAATATCGTATCCTGATTTTAAATCCGTACTCCGAATATAAGCGCGCGCTTATAGGTAGTAGTAAATCATTGCTTATAGATTTAGAAGTCCACCACCCGTCTACGAGGTTAATTACGTTATTTAATTGATAAGTTTCAATTTAATTCATAATTAAATTGATACTTATAAATTAAATAATGTTATTTACCTCTAATAATGTCATAGATTATTTCAGCAAGAAAAAGTTTTTTGTAAAATAGTATAATGTTCCTCTATCTTTCTAATATATAAAATTCTCCTGTCACAGTGTTAGTCACCTAACTCCTCCGAAACCACTCGACCAATTTTAATGAAATTTTCTATGTATATTCGTTAGGTCATAGAATAGGCTTTTAACTATGTCTCATACCCCTAAGTCATAAGGGCGGTTCACCCCAAAATGTTTAGCCCCCGAGTGCTATTAATTTCAATCAGGATTTCTGTGTAGACATTAGCGTGTCGAATCACTTTTCAAATGTGTTTGCCAGATAATGTGGAGAGGGGAGGGGAAGTTAATAAAATGTTGAAAGTCGCACAAGATTTGCAATTTTTGATAATTGATCGCTAAA